>JABFDZ020000066.1:4497147-4507335 GCA_019775955.2 Pollimyrus isidori | reverse complement strand
CATGTGATTTCTCAGTTTTTTTATTTTTAATAAATTTGCAAAAACCTCAAGTAAACTTTTTTCACATTGTCATTATGTGGTGTTATGTGTAGGATTCTGAGGAAAAAAAATAATTTCAACCATTTTGGAATAAGGCTGTAACATAGCAAAATGTGGAAAAAAGTGATGCGCTGTGAATACTTTCCGGATGCACTGTAGGAGCACCCAAATTGTTCACAACACTGGGTGTGATATGGTCTTAAACAGTTGAGGCATTGTCACAAAATGGGGATGCGGTGGGGGGGGGGGTGTCTGATGGTCGTTTATTGACATGGAGCTGAGAGCATCACTGTGGGGCGGCTCCCTGAACTGGATGGCCACATCACATGACACGGAGACTCCGGAAAGGTCCGGAGCCTGATTTGGGCAGACAGTGATAGTTCTGACAATGCGGCTTGTGGACAAACAAACATGAAGCTTCCGTTTTGGTGGGAGAGGGAGAGGCTGGTGGTGGAAGTGTGAACAGCTGACGGTGAAGACATTTAGGTCTGGTGTAAAGGGGGCTGAGCGTGACAGTTACTGTCAAAACAAAACAGCTCGCTAATGTACTGTATAGTGACACCAGAATGAGGAACAGACAGAGCACGTTTAATGCACATGTGTAATAGCATTTCAGACCACTAACACACCCCCCCCCCCACCCCACCTTCCATACACGCACCCCCCAGATCCCAGAGTGTTCCCCGATAATTTCATTCCGTTGGTATAATACCACATGCATCTGCAATCCATCTTATAAAAGCCACTTTAAAAATGATCACCATGCCTCATGCCCATCGATTGCGTCCCTGCTCATATGCTTGCTGCCAGCGATTCTGCGGAAATAAACCGGCCGTCTCGGGGAAGTCCTGCACAGTGCAGCGCTGTTCCCGACGTCGCCGGCTGCTTCAGGGCGCGGTGATTAGCTGATACTGGGAAGTGGCTGGCGATTAGGATTCCATGAGTCTGTGGAAATATGGGGGTGCTGCATCTCACAGGTAAAGGGTAAAGTTATCCTAGGAAAAACTGTGCAATGGATGACAGTGATTTTGTATATAATAATAAGAAGAAATATTAGGTAATATTATGTAATATATAATAATGATATATAATACATCCAAACCAGTGGAATCAGAAAACAAGTGTCAGCAAGCTTTTACATCAAAAAACATGTTTAGGAATGCTTTTTTAAAAGTCTTTAAAAATTCTTATTCAAAAATTGTTCACATTTATCTTTATAGTATAACAGACATTTTCATTATATGAATCTATATTTAGCTTGATAGTGATATGTTTTATGGATTATAACTATGTTTAGCTGGATAATAAATATTGACATTTTATTAGATTAGTCATATTTTGTGTTTTATAGATTATTATTTAAAGAAAGTGAACTTTTTCTAAATACCAAGCTTCTTATTTTCTCTAAATTTCTTTTCTACAAATGGAAGATATTCGCCTTTCTCATTTATTTATTTTAAAAAGTGACACTTTTTACACCTACCATTTGAAAAATGTTTCAAGTTTCAGCTGTGTTAAAGCATTTGTCCATCCAAAATAACCCTTGTGTTCATTTATATATTGTGAATGATATTATCGTTACTAATAATAATAATAAAAAGAAGAATTATAACAACAACAACCTGTGACGTTTCGCCGACGGTCGAGCTGTGAAATCAGGGAAGCCCAGCCGGGAGTCCAGGAAACGGGGTTTATTCACCACGAACATGTCAACACAGGGACTGGTAGTACGAATATCAATGACAAGTCTGCCGGACGTCACGCTGACGCAGACTAAATACACCAGACAGGCAGGCAGGAACAAGCGGCAGGTGAGACCAATCAGGGAAAAACACTGGGTAACAAGGTGGGCGTGGCACACACGAGGATCGTTCGGAGCGGGACCTGACACAACCATAATAATTATAATAATAATTGTTATTCCATGTCAGCACTAATGCAATGCTTTATTATATTATTATTGCTACTCTTATCATTTTGAAATTCCATATACTAAGATACCATGGAATTGTGATATTTTAAAATGTCATACAATTGCAGTATTTACAGTACGCCATATTTTTTGTGTTCCAAAAAAGCAGTTGTAAGCAGTTGACACTAAAAATTATTTTTATGCATAGATAAAAAAGCAAAGAATAATTATTTAAATAGGTCAAATATTTAAACCAAATATAGTAAATATATCTTTTTTTGAAAAGATGCTTAGGGATACCGCATGCAAAAGCAAGCTGTTCACATTTTAAATAGTTTGTATATAACATTTTTTACATTTTGCGTTTTAGATAATTGTCTTATTTTTGAACAGGAGGGACAGTGCAGTTTTTATATCGCAAACATAAGGGTGGTATTTGTAATGTTTGGTCCCAGTACATTGAATGTATGCCAGTTTATTGATGACATGACTTACTGGATCTACACGTTATGACTGAGGTGTGAAGCAAGCTGAATGATTTTTTTGAGCATGTTGTCTGGCGTAGCTCTAGTCTAAGGAATGAATCCTGTAGAATGTTTCTGATGCAGGGTTTTTGTTTCCATGGTAATAAGTAATTAGTTCAGGTTTGTTTGACTGGTGCACTTATATCAGAAGCGATTGTTGAATTTCTAGGGTATTTCTAGGCTGGGTTTAAATGAGCAGTTGTGTTAAAGGACCTACATAATTTTGCAGACTCATTCATTGTGAAGACTGTTACTGGTCTGTTTATAACAACTGTTAGCTGTTGTGGGTGGCATTTCTGTGCATTGTCAGTTTGACCCGATGGGGAAGTATGTTTAAGCCAGGCTTTTTTGGCCAAGCAAACTCACGTTTTCCATGTGTTTTCCAAACATCAGTATTACTATATAATGTAAAAAAAAAACTTAATTGCGGTAAAAAATAATTTGTCATGTCCTCCAAATTGCATGTGTTAGTGAAATTAGCCATCTCTGAAGAGGAACAGGCAGGTGAACAGACCTCAGTGAAGACCGCATCTCTCTGATTGGTCCAGCTCAGCCGAGGGCCGGTCAGTGTCTGACAGGCTCCATATTCTGCACGGTAATGGCGGGTTCCTCACGGATCCCATTTTCTTTTCTGCTGCAGGGAAGAAACCTCGCCGACTTGAGAAGAAGCCAGCCCCGGGGAACCTTCACCATAAGCACAACACTGCGTCTCGGAAAGCAGATCCTGGAATCGATAGAAGCCATTCACTCCGTTGGGTTCCTGCACAGGGACATCAAACCTGTACGTTCTCCGGTCGGAGCCGCACACTGCCAACCCTTTTATTTCAAACAGGAGGATTTTTTGCTAATTTAGCCAGGCATACTTTCTCAGAGATTAGGGCTACCTCTGTAGCGCTGGTGCAGGATAATCGTGAAAGTGAATCTGAAACGCCTGCCATGTTTTTGCAGTGAATTTTAGCTCCATCAGGCTCAGTTCAAAACCTTATAATGAAAATGTGTGTTGCGATCATATTCCATTTGTGAGGTAAAGTATTGAGTCTTGGGGTACTGTATGTGAGAATCTTCTGAAGCAGGTAGTTTTTAAGTTTTATTCAAATTTTGATATGGAACAGGATAGCTAAAAATAAGCTTAAGGTTGGCTGCTCTCCAGTTTGCTTATCTTCTGCAGTACTTTGAATTTTATACTTATTTTAATGAGGTATTCTGATACCTAATACCTTAATATACATAAAATGAAGCATACTGTAAATCCAACACACGTGTTGGTATGTGTGCCCGTGAGTCCAGCTACTTTGTGCGTGTAAGTATCCACAAATCACACAGATTGCTCGGTGACTGTGCCGTTGATTTGGTTTTGAAGGCTGGACCACATTGGCCGACATCTTTGGGTCCGAGATCCTGATTTCCATTTCTTTGCCGCTTGTTAGTAGCGTTTATTTTATGTTGTTTTTGGCGGCATCGCTCAGTTAGCTGTCATCTTGGTGACTTACTCGGTTTGCATTCTCCTTGCAGTCGAATTTCGCGATGGGAAGGCTGCCTTCCACACACAGGAAGTGCTACATGTTAGACTTTGGCCTGGCACGGCAGTACACCAACACCAACGGAGACGTCCGGCCTGTGAGTGGGCACCCCCTTTCTTGCATTTTTAAAACTGTGAAACGTGTGTTTATATACTGTAGAAATGTTTGACGGTTATTTTCATGCTAAAATAGACAGGCGTGTGTTACAATACAAGATATTTGCAGCAAGAGGTCCCAAAGATGGTGTGTTTTATACAAGGCTTTTATTTGTCATTCGGTGTGTGAATCCTGCTGTTGGAGTCAAGGTCATTGTTAAGGACAGATGGAAATGACATGCCTTTTTTTCTATGCTGTTTATAAAATACTTTCACTGGGTTAATTTACAGCTTTGCCACTTACACAAAATTATACGGAACAGGTACTCCCAAAATCCCAGTTTTATGAAATGAGAAGGATATCATTTGAAATTATTGTTCTTTTAAAAATAAAATTAATTAAAATACATACTCAAAAATAAAATTATCTATGCCTAATAAACCCATTTTGTTTAATGAGAGGGACAGAAATTATCACAGTGGAAGGTCAAATAAATGACGCCGAAATAGGTTCCTTCCCCCCCGGAGCTGCTGCTCATACCCGCCCCACCTGCCGGTGCCTCCTATTTGCACCCGGCCTGCTGAGCGCTGCAGTAGAGGCAGCCTCTATTTGCCCCTGCTTGTGTCTTTGAAGGCTAGGCAGGTGTGGCTTTCAGACTTGTTTTCTGTTTTTTCTAATCCCCCCCCCCCAGCTGATTCAGCACCAGCCCCTTGTGGATCGTGCACTGAAAGCCTCTCTTGGCTGGCCGATCGTGGGCGGGGCGTGCCACCCCAATGACCTTGAGTGGCTCGCAACCATGGAGGCTATGCTGGGTGCCTGAAAGCCAGCAGCTAAATCTTTCAACGGCGTATTGTAGCAAGGACGGGGGGGGGGCACGTCATAATTTTTTTGCTTCTTATTTTTGTCCCAATTTGTTAGTTAAATAGTTGAATATTTCATATTTCTAAAAAAGATCCAAAACCTGATTAAATTCCAATTATCCTATAATGAGTTCATATGAACCAGCAGTCTTTATGCACTCACTTAAACATGCTAAGGGCAGTTATGGAAGATTTTCATGCAGCACTAATGCAATTAGTATTGGCCCAGACCTTACAAATAGTGAATTGGCCTGTTTTAACTTGCAAATAACTCATTTGCGTGTCGATCTGTCGCCGTGGTAATGTGATCCAAAGGTCAGAGTGTAGGAGCTGGTGGTGAATTTTTCTGGACTTTCTGGTCAACTGCTGCCGCTTTGTATGATAAACACCCGCGGCAATGCGATGTGTGACCTTCCCGGAGCTTCTCCGTTCTGTTTGCTTTATGGGCGGTTCATTTAGCGCCCCGATCAGAAGTGTCACTTAACATCTGTGTGTCTGCCCAGCGTAATTGAGTCCAAATTAGCTTCAGGCTGCTGGGTTTGGTGCTCGGGTGAATTTGATTGGATGCACTGTCTCCTGGGTTAACGGTTTATTTTGCACTTCAATTAAGTGTCGCTGTCATGAGCTTGAAGTTGGAATGTGATGGGAAAATTAAAGGGGACTTTCCCTTCACCAGTTTACTAGCCCAAATTACACTTTATGGAAGCTAAAATAATTGAATAAAATCAATACTGAGGGGGTAAAATTTTATGAAATAGTACAATGCTCCAGATTTCTTAAAAAAGTGGGGACTTTTAGCGTACATATGTGTAAACAACGCTATTAAATAAAATTTAATTTCCCACTGGGATCAATAAAGTTAATCAAAATATTAATCTTAATAAGCTTATAAACGATACATTCAGTATGATGTGAATGCTGAATCCCTTTTTGCCTTTTAGTTCTCACCCTCCCAGTTTGCCCAGTGGCAACAGCCAAGCAATTAGTTTGAGAGAAACACAGAGAAACATAGCCCAGTGCTCTTAGGAAACGCAATAGGTGTCCTGGGACCCTGATGCTGCTTTTCCAGCACCATGAAATAGCTATTTTTTCGTACAGCAGGGCAAAAGGCAAGTCTTCGTTTTTGATTAGTAAAGCATTCGAGGGCTTTATTTGTCACATACAAGGTACAACTAAATGGGGAAAACATCGACTGAAATTTGATTTAATGTATTCCCATGGCAGTATTGGGGCACGGCCACCGTCTGTGCGGATGCAATCTGAAACGCCAGTCAATTATTTATGACTCCTTGTTGAATATTCTTGAGACGAGCATCCCTACCATGTGATAAGGGTCAGTTGTGATAGGTGGAGGCAGCATGGGGATGCAGTCTCATTGGCTCACAGGGAATCAGTCCATTTTCAGAGAAGGTTTCTCTCTTGAGCGTCTAGGGTGTGGCTTCCAGGAGCCATGCACAGTATCATTGCGTTAAGAGCTTTGTGGCTGTCTCCCCTGCACCCCAGAGCATTAACACATCCCTCCTGTCACTGAAAACAATCTCAGGTGGGATTTATATAGGGAATAAGAGGGTTTTAATCGCTCATAATAAATGTATGGTTAATGTACAGTGAATGATTTGTTTGTTTGAGTTCATGCCTGTTGGTTTGGTTTTAATTTCCTCAGTTTTTCTCGTGTCATTGTTGCATTTTGTCTCTGTTTCCTTTGACTCTTGTATTTTTTTATGTTTTGCAGTTGTCGTTTTTTTTTTCTTTTTTAATTTTGCAGCGCATGCTTGACCTGTTTCTCCCATCAGCCGCTGGCTCCGGCCGCGGTTACGGTGTGACGGAGCGGCACCGTGAGTGCCATAACCGACCGCTGACCCCCCACCCCTATCCCACACTCCCACCCTCCGGTCCTGGCCAGAGCAGGGCTTCCCCCTCTTGCTCAAATTCAAAACCTTCAAGTCAAAATCCGTCTCTCACCCTCAGTTCACAAAAATATTTATAGAAAAACTCTTCTGCCATTCTTTCTTCCGCTCCTCCCCTCTTCCCCTCTTTCATTCACCACATAAATGAGTAGTAGTGACGCATTGCTGCACACTCTTGTCAGTTGCCTCTAGGGGACTGTGCTGTGAAAGGTTCTATATAAAAACAAATTGAAGTGAATCGAAAAATTAGTTAAGCAGTCTCTCCATTTTTTTGTATTCGGCATGTATGTTAGGTACTTAGCTGACAATTTGAGGTTTTCCAAAGTCATTTACACAGTTGGATTTACTTAAGCTATTATATTTAATTGCTGCACTCAAGGGTACAACAGCTTGGCCTCCTGGGACCCGTGCTGCCAGCTTCTGGGTTCCTGAACCGCTTTTCTGACACAGGGCCCTGGCTTACTTACATATTATGCCAAAATACAGTTAACACAGTAGCTATAGTTTGTCTGATATTTCACGTAGCAGTGGCCCCGCCCTCTCAGAACCCCTCCCTGCTTACACTGTGGAGTTAGCTGTGTCCTGGAAGGCATGTGGGGTTGAGAGAGACAGAGGAGACATGGAACACCACTGGGGGGGCCCCCCCCCCCCCCCGCCCCGCGAGGGGGGAAACGAAAAAAACCAGGGTAAACTCCCTGCTTGCCCTGGCTTTCTCTTAATCCTTTTGTTACTTTTCATGTAAATTATGTTTAATTTTCCATTAATTGCGTCATTCATTATTTCTTGCCGCATTTCTTAATGTGTGGGAGATAAAATCCAAGAAAGCAGTGATGCTCCAGTAAAATCTCACCACGGCCGAGTTATTGCATGTGTGCTCGTCGAATCCATTAGACACGTGAGAGAGAGGCTCGCGTCAGGGTTCTAAAGGGTTAAGCCTTGAAATGCTCAGCCTGAGGAAGGCATGCATGTGTTCTGATGGTGTTTCCTGCATCGCTCTCCTCCTCTCAGCCGAGATCTGTCGCAGGATTTCGGGGGACGGTCCGCTACGCCTCGGTCAACGCGCATAAAAACAAAGTAAGTGTTCCAATGGGTCAGAATATCGCTGTCATTGCATTTTCGCTACAATATTAAGTTCCTCTTTATTTATGAGGAGTCCTTCGTCTTGTTCATTTTTTGCTGGAAATATTATTTACTAAGTCGGATTTATCGAGAAATATTAATGTGTCTTTTTCCCCTTTTTTTAAACAGGAAATGGGTCGCCATGACGATTTATGGTCTTTATTTTACATGTTGGTAGAGTTTGCTGTTGGTCAGCTGCCGTGGAGGAAAATAAAAGACAAGGTAGTAGAGTTACTTTAGGTGTCTCTCTCGTGCCTGATTGGGCTTCGGGTGCCGGGAGCTCCTTGACAGGCTCCGGTGTGTCTACTTCAAACAGGAGCAAGTGGGGCAGATCAAAGAGAGGTATGACCACCGGATGCTGCTCAAGCACATGCCTTCTGAGTTTCACACCTTCCTGGACCATGTGCTGAGCCTCGACTACTACACCAAGCCAGATTACCAGGTGTGCCACATGGGTGACTCTCTGAAGAATAATAATAATAATAATGATGATGATAATAATAATAATATATGTTGAGAGAAAGCAAATGGTCAGGACCTTTTCAGAGCTTCTCCTCAATGCCTTTCAGATCAAATTGCCATTGTTAGAGGTATTTCTTTGGACTATTTCTTTGAACAGAACCATGTTTAATAACATGCTGTTTGGCAGAGTTCTGAAGGAGTTACGGTGAAGGGATTTTAGCCGAGCTGAATTCACGGGTTGGGATCAGCATGTGTAGCTTGCAGTCCCGCGATCCCCAACCACGTCTTTGTGTTTTTCAGCTTTTGATGTCGGTTTTCGAGAACAGCATGAAGGAGCGCATCATCACAGAGAACGAGCCCTTTGACTGGGAGAGGGCGGAGACTGACTCAGTGATGTCAACCAGCATGTCCACGCCGCCCCAACACAACACGCGGCAGACGGCCGCCATGGTGGGGTGAGGCTGACCTCCGACCTCGTCCTGCGGTGCAGATGTATGGCAGCTCGTGAGCATGTCTCCATGATGAGGCCTCTCTGCAGACGCTGCTCCGTGCTGCCGGCAATGCGCAGCTGCAGCAAACGCCCCTCCCCCACCGGTCCCCCCTGGGACTCCATTAGGCTCCATTCCTCGTTCGGTGCGGGATCTCACTGATGATCAGACTGCGGCAGATTTGCGGACGCTCAAACACGGCGTGGGCATTGGCAAAGACGGCGGCTCCACAGTGCGACACCAACCACCAAATGTGATCGTGCCTGACAGGTGTCGCGAGTGACAGCTGCACATATGCGGGGGATCGTGCTGGAAAGTCCCCCTTTTTCAGCCTCCATGAGCCGTTTGCTGCCAATAGTGGACGCATGTTGGCATTTGATGCTCTTCTAAATGTTTCCTAAACCTCTTGAGTGGTCCATGTTCGTTAAAATAATTCTACGTTATGTATAAAGTCCACAACAAAGTTCTCCAAAAATTGCCATTCCAGTGGTTCCACACCAGCTGTTCGTACTGGTGCTTCGGTACTATATGAACAGGCCAGTTTCACAGATGCACACACACACATAGTCGATATAACGAAAATGCGAGGTGAATTACGGTGACCCTGGACAGTCACATGACCCTGGATAGTCAAATGACTCACCTACTGCTGTGGTCACCAATGCATCGACCACAGCTACTGGTAGCTTACAAGGAGTCAATAAGTAGCTCACATATCACTTCTTAGAAATAAGATTAATTTTATTATCCTGTTCATGTTTAAGGTTTGCTGAGTATGTCTTTGAGTGTTTCTGGCCTCATTGCCTTGATTTTTTTTATTATGTTAATTAAGAGTAATTGTAATATTGAATAGAATGGAGGCTGTTGTTACTAATTGATCTTAATTAGCCATTATTCATTTCTACACACACTAAAGCATCCTGGCTTATTGTGTCTTCATAAATGTGCGTTTTCATTGCCTGACAAGGCATAGTTCATTCATGGTGTATTTACGTTTAGCCTCTTAACTACTGTGCCACCTGCTATTCAGTGGAGTGTAGTAACACAGAGTGATGAGGGAGCTCCTTGTCCCAGGGTGGTGAACGTGACGCCCATGCCTGGAGACATGCAGAGGGAGAACACGGACGACGTGCTGCAGGACGAGCACCTGAGCGACCAGGAGAACGCCCCCCCCACGGCCCCTGGCCGGCACGCTGAAGGCGGCCTCATGCCCCCTGAAGGGGAGGCCTGGGAGGACACGGATTTCAACCGCAATAAACTC
>JABFDZ020000066.1:4466065-4490362 GCA_019775955.2 Pollimyrus isidori | reverse complement strand
GCCCCGCCACACATTCCTAAATTTGTCCATGTTGCACATTCAGCATCTGCTACCCAAGCTAATTAAAAATCAATGCGCCAATAAAAGCCCCCCCCCCCCCCCCAAGCCACTAATCTCTTGATTTAAAAAAGAAAAAACAGTTTATCTCTTTCTTTCTCCCTTTTCTTATTGATGCAATAAACTGGGTGTAGCCCTTGCTGACAGCAGCGAGTGGCCCTAAGTGAGGGACAGAGAGACTGGGCATTGCTTTGGGAACCACGAGCGCGTCCGGGCAGCAGCAGCGCCTGAAGCACTTTGCCATGCAAGACGTCGGCGATTCGCTGTCCAGGGAGAACAAACAGACCGGCGACGCAGAACCTGCACCCCCTGCCCCGCCTCTGGGATGTTTTTTGGCTGTCATGCAAAACATGATGAAAACATGAAGTAGAATAAGAAACTGATTTTTTTTTAAAAAATGATGTGTTAGATGTTGAGGATATAGCTGAGGATGACCGTCGGTAAAGGCTGTGTCTTAGGGCCCCCCCCCCCCCCACTGTCTGGGAGAGAGTAGTCTTTGACCTCCATTTTTAGATGGTGCTCGGTTTGCTGTGATTTCAAGCCAAAGCTGCTTCCACCAGGGCATGGAGATTGGGGATGAGTCTAGAGAAGGACTGCAGATACTCCTGCAGCAAGGAGACCAGCCAGTGCCCCCCCCCCCCCAAAAAAAGAATTGACCAAATAGATTTTGTAAAAATTATGTCTCTGATTCAACTGCTTCCATGCAGTTGTTGCTGGAATCCGGCCTCGTCTGGACGGACCCCGAGGGCTGCTAGCACTTTGCGCCGTGTGTATGTAGCCACAATGAATGCCTCGCGAGGTGATTCCTGGCTGTCTTCCAAAATGGGGGGGGAGTGTTTTCTGCAGAAAGATGAGATTGTTGTACCGCCGCTAGGCTGTTGTGTTTGGGAGCAATACGCTTCATCCTGCGTGCTTGAAATAGCTTGGAAGGGAAATTGTGTTATGAAATAGCAATAGTTTGCCGCACAGATGCCGAAATGGCTAATTGCGCTCTGTGCGGCCTGCACCAGTAGCTGTAATAACTGCGTGGTGATTTTCAGCCAGAGCTGTCATGCGAATGGGCCTCATTTGAGCTCAGTGTTCGGGATGCAGCGAGAGAGGAAGCCGTGTACTTGAGGTTTGGCTCTGCTCTCAGGTGGTACCGTCTGTCGGTCTCCAGTTTGTAACCTGCGTTCTTCTTCTATAAAACTGGCACTTTAGCACAGTAATTGAGGTACGGGAGTCCCACTATAACAGCTCGATTCAGGTCCCTGAAGCGTTTCAGAGTTTTCCAAAAGGTTTTCCAAAGCTTCCCGTTTGCGACTTACATAGTTGAACCTTCAGTTGCGTAGTTTCAACTATGCAAGTTGCCAATGTAGTCAGCAATTGTGCTTTTGGGAAACACACTACTGGTCACTGCCTGCTGGCTGGCTGATGTCATCCTATAAACCAGGGCAGGGGTGACCCCATGTTGAGCAGTACATGGAGGGTTTGAGCCGGTGGCAGGTGTGAGGTGGATGGACAGTTGACGCTGAGAGGTCATCATGCACGTGCATGTTGCTGTCATCATTACTGAGACTCGTTTTTGTCTCTTTGTTCCACGGCAAGTGGTGCAGTTACAGTTAATGTGATTGCAGTAGATTGTGCAAGGCGTCACCAAACAACCAGGAGGAATTTGGAAGATGAGGAGTTCCACAGGTAGAAAGTGATTAAGACCTTAGCTGCAAGGTTCAAGTTTAATTCAGACTCTTTTAAATTATATTTTTCCTTTGATCCTACTTACCAGAGATTCTTCCAAATAAAAAATAACTAAAGCAGCAGAATCCAAGGGGAAACTAGTGTAACTTCAAACCAGAAATGGTTTGTCAAGATGGAGTCAGTGAAGTTCTTTGTCAGAAGGACAGTCGTGTAAATACTGCGATTTAGGATTTGCCCCACATGCAGGCGGACAGGACGACCCTGGTGGGTTGTTTCATTGGGGTGCCACATATGCGACGATGTCAAGGGCTATGAGCACGCAGAATGCATTACTGTACGTGGCGCTGTATCGCAGGACCTGAAGCAAATGCGACAGATTAGCTTCCCAAAGGTGATGCTAGTTGTGTGTGGAATTTCGTATGTTTTTTGTTTAAAATATATATGATTAGTCCGTGAACTCTCAAATGAAGATAATTGTGAAACTACAAAATGAATATTATACATGATTATTTAATATAATTTTAAGTTCCATATGAGAATTTTACTTCTTAATATTGTGCTTGTGTTCTATTCATCCATCGAAAGATCTTGTGTAATTTCTTAAACCATAGTAATATGGTAGTAGATGGTGTTTATGTGGATGATGAAGACTAGTTCTAAGAATGAAAGGTCTCCACCTCTTTGTGTGTGTACACACCTCCACAAACCCAGTTTTCGCTCCTGTGTCAGTGTATCCATTCTGCCTTTAGAAGCACCATGCAGCTGTGTTGAATTCAGGTACGAGGGTCACACTTTCAGATCAGTTTTAGGGCTTCTCTTTCACAGCTTTGACAGCAGTTTTACCAAAACCACTCTTTTTTGCTTACAATTGCATGGGAAAGCAAGTACTGTTCACCGGAAGGATCAAATTGGTGGGATTTGTTGGCACGTATAGTTCCAATAATACCAAACTATTCTTTTTTTGCACTATGTAAGAATTACATAGACCTGTACATCGAATTTATAATGTGAAAACCATGCGTGGGTTGAGCAATGTAAAGACTGGGATATTTTGCTTGTTTCAGACCATTTGGGTTCATGGAGTTCAAGATATTGAGCATTCATCTGCTGGCGTGTGCTGGTCCTCTTTATGAATCAGACGGTGTCAGAGGGGTTTTTATGCAGAAATCAGAAAGCCAATGTTTGAAATGGGTGGTGCTTTCCAAGGAGTAATTGTAGGGGGTGGGTGAGTATGACGACTGAACTGCACAGCGGTGAGAAAGGAAGTGTGCAGGAGTAGGTAGCCATTTTCAGCAAGACAAAAAAAAACCCATTTCATTATTGCCGACTGCCGCTGTGACTCATCTGATGACGATCGTGGTGACGGAGGCCCGGTAATTATATTAGAAGCCTTTCAGTAGTGGAAAGGATGGACTGTTTACCTAAGAAAATGCCCTCGCTGTATGAATCCTGTTGCGGGGAGAGAAATAGTTGTTACCAATAAAACATCTTTCTGCCATATTTGAATCATGTCAACATGCCATTGCTTAATTTATACACTTAAATGCTCAATGTCACTGTTTCGTTTGTAATCTGTCTTATTTTAGCACTTATCTGTCTGCACTAAATTGCTATCTGACCTCTTTAGCTGCTTTAAAAAAAAAAACGTTTGAGATAGCTGTGGTTATCCTCGCTTCTTGTAAATGTACGTATGCAAACAAAATGAATTGTTCTATAATGCCGCAGCTGTCAATAGTGCTTTATGGGTGAAAGGTGTCTATAAAGGCATAAGTGTAGTACGGAATACTGTGTAAATTTAGGGCCCTTCAGCGACCGCGATCTAGTCTTCCTTCAATGAATTTTGCTGAGAAAACAGTCAAAAAATCATAGCCGTTTATGAGTGCTTGAGATATATCAGCTGGTACGGCGGACAGTGCCCTTAGGGTTAGGGAGGGACCTTTTATACTCGAGAATGTAAGTGCTGTTAAGTCTGGGTTGTAGTGTGCCAGCTTGCGGTGGGACAGGCAGCGCTGATCTGCTGCCCCCGGCCATCCCCGCTCTGATTGGCTGAATGTATGGTGCCATCGGAGCATCGCCAAGGTGACCTTCTAATGGCTCGCTGCTAACTCCCGCAAACGGGGATTGTGAGAGCCGCTGTCCTTCTGCATGAAAGGAGTGGGGGACTCCTGTCGTTCTGAAGTCTTCCTGTCCCTGTTGAATGCACCCCCCCCCCAGTTTGACACAGTATTCTCTTGCACCCACAAGAGCTCTCAGCGTGAGGCTGACTTGTCCTCAGACTCCCCGTATGTTGTACACGAACCCAGATTTTTAACAAGCTACACTGTCTGCATGAAGCTGTAAATATGTTTTGGATTTTTTGTGGATGTAAAAGCATATTGTTTTTTATTTCATTTTATAAATATATTTTTTGTTTCTTTTGTACATTTCCACCGCTTAAAAGGATACTCACAGATCTTTGCTAAACTATTGCAAAAAGGCGTTTTATAAGTTCTTTTTTAATTTCATGTAACTGGAAAAAGCTTGCGTCATTTTTATTAATATGTTTTGTTGCCTTTTGCCTATGCAACAAACGCATCGTCCATACTGTGTGAATGGCAATGGGGGAAGACTATGCTATGCTCCCAGTGCATGCTGGGAGATCTGTACTGTTTTCGTCAAAATCATCAGATCGTTGTCTAAAGCTCTCTGCATCCCGCTGCTATTGAACATTTTGGTGCAATAAAAATTTAAAATAGGCATTGTGTGACAATGCGGTCGCTTCATCGATTTGTTCGTTTTCGAAAAGAAGCTGCCCTATCGAGTTTCGGAGGTACATGATGCAGAGCTCTTGCCTTACTGCCTGATATTGCCCGTAACACTCATGTACTGTAATAGTCATAGGAATTTGAAAATAATAGGGTTGCAAGGGAGATTAGGGCCAGACGGAGTGCGTTGAGTTGATCTCAGTGCATAGCACAAGGACGGTAGCCTGTAGCAAATCTAGTGGCATACGGATTATGGTATTGTGTGTTCACAAGCGAGTAATCATTCCCTTAACACATGTGACACACTGTTGTTGTGTGAGTTTTAGCATTATGCCAGTCTACACTGCTGCTATTAACTTGTGCTATTAAGATGCTATGTCTCCTGAGGCAATGGCTTGGTGACCTACCTACAGGTTTAATCCTGCTGAAATGCATGTAGTTTGTATTCTGTGCAAAAGCTGTAAAAAAAGATGCTTGTTTTATTCTGTTACATATATTGTTTTTTTGTTCCTTGGATGTTTGTTTTTTTCCTCTGTACCTCAAGCATTCCTCTAAAGCAGTGTTTCTCAAACCGGTCCCCATGTTTTTCTTCTGCTGGGAGAAAAGCACGGACTGATTGGAAGGGTGGGAGGTAGCAGAAGCATGGACCGTCTGAGGGTCCCTGAGGACCGACGTGAGAAGCACTGCTCTAAAGCCATCTACACCGGGTTGATCTCTATCTTTAAACACGTCAGTCAGAAAGGCATAGCACAGCAGACACCTGACTAGCCAGCATGGGGGGACCTCCCCTGGCAAAAACAGTCCAGACAGCCGGACTGCTCCCCATACCTAAAAGGTACTGTCATCAGCTACACTGGGCCTCTGCTCCCCGGTGGAGAGATGACAGTCTGGAATAGTGCTCTAAGACTCTCTTCGAAGGCGCTTTTACCTGCTGAGCCAATTCTCAGATGCATTTTCTAACAGGAACAAAGTGCTGAGTGGGGTAATACGCCACCCAGCTGAGCGATCTGTCAGTGTCGTTTTGACTCAAAAAAAAAAAACCTTTCTGAGAGATTTCAGCCATTCTTTTGTACCACGGTAACACTGTACAGTAGGCTTGTAATATATGCAAATAATGCATGTATTTTAAGGTTTTTAATAGACGTATGAAGTGTACATATACTGGATTACAGCTTACCTGTATATTAGCATGCAGTACTTGCTTACAGGCTGTGTGTAAATATGGCAGATCACTGTATTTAAGGAGACACTTGAAACACAAATGGGCTGTCAAATTAACGCTGTGCAATGGATTTTTTTGTGCCTTTTGTAATTCATGTATGTAATCTAGACAATCTTGAAGAGGTTGTATACAACCAACATGTTATTAAAGAGATTTGAGGAGGGCTTTGAAACTGTCTCTTTGCTTCATATTCAAGTCATGCATCCATCCACCTTCCAAAGTACATCCAGAGTAGCATTGCAGTGAGCCTGGATGGTGTGATCGCTGGTTACTGCAGCAACGGGCACACACATGCTCACACTCAGGCACTTTATTTCACGTAACTGGGTCTTTGGATCGGGGTTATATTCTGGAGAACCTTGAGGAGACCACCACTAGAGGAAGAACATGTAAAGTCGACCTATACACTCTGAGCGAAGGTGGGGTTCAAACCTCTGAGCCTGGCGTTGTTAGGCAACACTGCTAGCCACACATGCTCTTAAAGTATGACAGCCCAAGATATTGGTGTCATGTACTTCAGGGTAATCAGCATGGTTCACTATATTTGCTCAGTTTGTAGTGTTGTTGTCTGATGGAGGCAGCTTATTATTTTGTCCTGTGCTGTCCCTCCTTGCAGGTTCAACATTTGGACCCTTTACTGGTGCCTTCTGGTCTGCCTTACCGGGACTTCAGAGCGAAGGAGCGCATTTCCGGCAGAGATGCTCCGAATAGTCTTCCCGAGGCACGGTTCAAGAGGGTGGACTTTGCGACCACCATGATCGCTGGCACGCTGTCAGTGTTCCCCCATGATGCCACGGCTCCTCCCCCGGAGCAGAACAATGTGGACGAGGCAGAAACACCCAAGAGCGCGTCAAGCAGCGAGGCCAGTCAGAAAAGCACTGAGCGCAGCCAAGATGGCGCCCCCTCCACCCTCCTGGCTGATGATCAACGGGAGTCCAAGGGACAGGTCTCCACGGTGGAGCCAGACCTTGAGCTGGAGGAGGCCTCTAGGACACTTGTCCTTTTCTCACCTGGAGATGCTAGGAAGTGTTTGGGAGGTGGGGACGTTGATCTGGGAACTATGGCAGCAATCACCCCTCAGACTGAGAGGCTGCAGCCAATGGGGAGCCAGCTGGACGTCTCTGAGCCCGGCACACTGTCCTCGGTGTTGAGATCCGAGCCGAAGCCTCTCGGCGCTGCCACCGGGGCCTCCTCCCCACTCACCAAAGTCGAGCGAACGTTCATCCACATCGCCGAGACCTCCCACCTGAACGTGATGTCTTCCAGCGGCCAGCAGGTGAGGCACGAGGACCGTGGCCTCTCCCGGGTCTCAGAGGAACCCTCGGGTGACGATGGAGAGAATGTGGTGGAGGGTGAGATTGTGGAAGAAAACGGCGAGTTTGGCTCCCTGGAGAAGGAGCCCGAGCTTAACGGCTGTGCTCCGGCAGCTGACCGTTCTGGATCTCCTCCCACTGAAAGGGTTCTTGTCGAGAATGGCGCATGTGTTTCTGTGGAAAGTACAGAGCTCAGAGAGGACGGCGGTACTCCTCCTCTCTTTGTGGGTCCTGATGTCATCTCGGCTGGCCCACCTCCTCCAGTCAGTGTGGAGGTTCTGCCGAAGTCCCCCGCCAAGGAGGTACTGGTGGAGCAAGCCGCCGCTAGGCCCCTGGTGGAGCTCACATCCACCAAGCTGCCGAGACCCCTGCCCCGGAGCCGGATACCCATCCTCATGTCTGAAGAGGACACGGGTTCAGATCAGTCAGCCTCCCAGTCCTCCCGGGAGCGACTGGGTAAGCGAGTGAGGCAGCAGCGCCTGGCACGCCTGGTGGTGGAGAAGCAGCAGAGCCGTTTGCTGAGGATGGCCTCGTCCTCCGCGTCCTCGGGCGATGAGGGCAGGCCGGCTTCTGAGACCCTGTCAGCCACCGGCTCTGAGGAGGACACTCACGACTCCGACGACTCCCCTGGCAGGAAAGTGCTCATTCCAAAATCCCGAGAGTATGAGATTGGACCGGACCGGCCACAGAGCCGGATCCCACGCCCTGTGACGCCGATAAAGAGGACGTCGGGCCATTTCACATCCGTACCCGCACCATTGCCCTTCAAAGCCGCACCCACTCCTCTGAATAGGTACGTCTCAGATCCCGCAGTCTAATTACCTGTAATAGACCAATGACTGCCACTTTAAGCAGTCAGTGGCTTGAGCATTTGCTATATCTTCATTATTCTGTCGTTCCAGGCTTCAGACTCGGGGCAAAGCCGTGCTGTACATCCCAGGCGAGCCAAAATCGCCCCCGATGCAGTCCAAGCCTCGCCCCACACCTGGACCATCCATGTACTGCACCAGTCCCAGAATGCCGGCGAGGGCGGGGTCCCGGCCCCCGCCCGTGGCCACAGCCCCCCGCAGCTTGAGCGCCTCCCCCCGCAGTTACTCCACCTCGCGGACTGACAGCCCCTCCCCACAGCGGCAGCGCCGGCAGACGGCTGCCATAGAGGTGAGGCGTCAGTTCATTTCAGTCCGGGCCAACACGGCGGCCCCGCTCAAGCCCCACCCCCCGCCAGGCAGCCCCCCCGAGGACGCCGCATTCGGACCGCCCGCCGCCGCCAAGCACGGCAGGAGGGCGAAGCCGCTGCCGCAGGCCTCAGTCCTGCCCGCCAAGAGCAGGGCGGCCACCAGATAATAACATGCACTCCAGAAGCATCTGCCCGCGGCGAATCCGCGCTTCTCAGCCTGCTCCGGAGTAACTCTTCACCTCCCCCAGGCCGAACAAACTGCTTCCAGTTTACCACCAACCCCATGTTCCAGACTGCTGTCTGAGGGGTTCGCTTGCCAAAATGGGTCGGGTGAGCTTGGACCGCCTTTGAGATCCGGGTCACAGCAACGTTGAGGCACCAATTCAACCGCAGGTCTGTTGTATTGACAAATAGTCAGAGTTATAAATGAACAACTCAGCCGGGTTTAAACCTCTCTGGCCAAATGATTGACCTCTGGCTGCACTCAGTGTTCAAGGCTAACCATGGGTATCATAAATGGTAATTATAAAGTAAGATTTGTGTCAGCACACCAAGCAGCTGGTAATGGTAATGGTAATGGGAATGTGTTATCCCTAGAAACCAAAAACCACACAATTGCTGGTTTAGCACTTACCTGAACATATTGCTCAACATACCAACAAGTTCCCACATCTTAGAATATCTTGAAACGTAATCCAGTCAATTTGTTAAGGGTGAAAAATGTGTAGCACATGCTGCTAATATTGTAACCCTTTTATGGTGCTGAGCTTTTACATTGATGTTCACCACAAAGTGCACATGATTGTGAGGCCAGAGGTCACCTAAACACCAGTGGATGGATTTCTGTGAGGTTCTTTGAGCTACAGGGGTCTGCCTGAAAAATGTTTGTTTGGTCTAAGGAGGTAGACGTTACCGCTGTGGGTGCAAAAGCATAAATACAGTTAGACAGAGGATCCAGGAAAGATCAGTAGTGAGTTGACGAGGTCCTCTGTGCTTGCTCGTGACCCCTGGCCAGAAACAGCACACCTTTTACAAAGATACGTTTTCACTGTCTGATAATAGTTTACCCAGAGTATGTATATATTATATATTTATTTCTCGGAGATGTAATCTTTATTTTTATCCGATAGGTTCTTTTGAAAAATATTGTTTTCTCTCCTTTAATTTTGCAAGATAGTATCCGTATATGAATTCTGAGTGGCGATAAACGTGGGGTAGAGCTTGGTGTTCCCCGGAGAGGGGAGATCTCGGCTCACGGGTTGACGAGAGAGTCTCCATGCCTCGTTAGGCACAAATACATTAACTATAAGAGGTGACGTGTTTCAGCAGACGAGGCCTAACATTACCGAACAGAAAGTGATGCTGAAGCCATGTTCCGGTTCTGTAGCCGGTAGCTGGGAGACAATGGTTGGGGTTATTTATTCTGTTGACAGGTCTTGCAAGGAGGTAGAGAGGAGTAGGTGTGCAACAGAAGCTAATACTGTGGCGATTTAAGCGACGCTGAGGAGTAAGCGTTTAATGTACAGAAACCTGGACGGTTTGGGAAGCGTCTGTAAAAGTCTAAGAAGCCACAGTCTTGGGCACAGAAACTGACTTAGTGAAGGCTAGTTCATCACGACGGCCCAGACACGCTGCAAGGAGCCAGGTGACATACCGTAGCACAGGCAGCTGCAGAACAAAAAACTTGACTTCCAGCTGTTGATAAGTCTCTGCTTAATGTCTGCATATTTAATTGAATCATCAGTTATTTAAATTGCTAATCGGTTCTGCATTCCAGGGAAGGCTCCATTTTTGCCACTGTCAATGGCCAACATATTTTAGTGTATGTGCGTAACTTTTTGTATGTTTATTTGCACACGACAATCATAACCTAGATTTAAAACATTGTAGTCAAGCATGCCCGTTTCAGCCTGTTAGAAAAGCACTTACGGGCCCATATTTTTAAATCCCACCTTTGATTTGTGTATCCTCTCCACAGGGCAGTTCAGTAATTTCAACCTTGGTGGGTGATCAACAACTCCCAGGACATGCTTGTCGCCTGGGGCTGCCGTCTGTGGCAAGGCCCTTAAATGTGAATTTCACACGAGACGATGCCCTGTTGAGTACTGCAGTGCAAAGACGAGACCGTCTAAATCAAAAGACAATAGAATATGGATCGGCATGAGAGAAACACTTGAAAATTATGGAAATGTTACTCAATCACAGTTATTACGATGTTGAGAAGATATAGGTGATTGGATTTGGGAAGGTGACTGTGAGTGACTATAGGAACATTTATTAGTTTCGTTGAACCCGACGCTTTCTAGCATGGCTGCATGCAACAGCAGCATGTTTACACGTCTTGACAATCCAACCTCACTGCATAGATACAAAGACTGTGTTGCCAGTGTCCCCATCGGTCCAGCGAGATTGAAATCCAGGGATTCTGACTTTGACTGTGAGTTTCTGGAACGGGCGGCTGTGTCCGGATGTGAACGCCCTGCACTACGTCTACAAAGAGATACCTGATGCCGTAACCACTGGTCCCAGCTACCGCTATTGCCAGTAACGCTAACACCTTTCTGTCATGGTTAAGTAACATCAGAACGAAGTGGTATTTAGCTTTTTAATATGATGGAATCCCCACACTCCAGTTCCCTGTGCATGTTGACACCAGTGGCAGATAATTAGACTTGTTTTGAGAGGTTTCTGATGTGATCTGTCTGTGAATGAACATTTTGCTTTTCGTAACACATCCTGTCTCATCAAATAGCTTGGACCCCTCTTGTGAAAGAGTAAACCTGAATGGAATTTGCCTAAAGAAATATATATTTCTTCTAAAGTTTTGAGTTTCATGCTGCCCTGGAAAACTGCTCCAGCATTACATGCGCCGATTTAATTACTACTTTGTTTTGCATCACTATCTGAAGTGGCGTTTATACTGCTTGATGTGGCCACCAGGGTGCGCTGTCTGGGTTTAATTGGCCAGGGGTTTGGTTGCAGCATCAGTCAGAAAAAAAGTAAAAGGGGCTGGTCATGTATGTGCGTAGTCATAAAGCAGGGAGAGATGATTTTATCACGCCTGTAAGAGTAACAGATCTTCCATAATGACGGAAATGAACCGCTGTCGCCTATAATCGTGAAACGATTAGCATCTCTCACAAAAAACACAGAATAAACACACATACACACACACTGCTTTTTTGTCCACATCTATCACATCACCACAGTTGAGATGTCGAGAGGTCAGTCCAGGGTAGCCTGAGCATTTAGCGACATGAGCGACGGACCAAGCTCACACCTGAAAGCACAGATGCCCCGGGCAGAGCTGGCTGGCGCTGTACTCACGCACACACACATTGCCCGTGCCACACAAGGGCGGGAAGAGGACGAAGGTCAAGCAAAAGACACAGCGGGAAGTCAAAGATTATTCTTGTTTTCTTTTTTGGTTTGTTTTCAAAAAAGCAGCAAAAGTAATGTTTACACGTTTAAAAGAGAATGTAAAATAAATAAATACTGCATGACAGGTGATATCTGGCCAAATGAAATGGTTTGTGGTTTTGGGAGGTACTGTGAGGATTCATTTGCCATTTGTTCTTTTTCTTAGCAACCCCATATCCAACTATTTGTCAGTACAATCTGGCTCTGTGGACTGTAACATCCGACATGCATAACCATGCTATTAAAAGTCCCTTTCTTTTAACTCTTTCGTCTGCTGTCTTGTGTCCCTTGGACTACATTGGAGTTTGCATTTCTTGGGTTTCTGTATTACACATTCTTTAGCTCAATTATTTTTTATTGGCGGACTGCAGATCTTCTGTTGTGCAATGTGCACACTCAGCAGTGGTGTTTACCCCCACTGAAACCGCCCGCTCGCACGGGGGGCCCGTCATTTATTAGGTCGGGACCACAGAAACAGCAAACCTGTGCTTGTGCAATCTGTGCCTAATGTCACGGTGCTGCGTCTCGCTCTGCATGCCGCCGCCGTGTGCTAGGCCCATGCGTGGGTGGTCAGCGCTGTTGGTGATGGGGAAGGGTGGGGTGGCAGGGGGGTGAGGGAGCAGGCGCCCTAGTTTTCCGGTCTTAGGGCCCTTTATCCAGAGTGACCCGAGTGGTGTGACAGAGTGGACACAGCTGTAATGCTGGCCTGTGCTATAACGGGGAGCCACATCAGCAGTCCTGCGGCTTCCATTTGCTAACAGGACACCGTTAATATCTCCCACTGCAAATGCCCGTGTGTTTTAATTTTGGTAAGAGCTGATGGCTCCCTGCGGCTTTTCTACCACAAATCT
This sequence comes from Pollimyrus isidori, assembly GCA_019775955.2. NCBI lineage: Eukaryota > Metazoa > Chordata > Actinopteri > Osteoglossiformes > Mormyridae > Pollimyrus > Pollimyrus isidori. The sequence goes on along the minus strand of JABFDZ020000066.1, from coordinate 4,477,901 downwards.
CACCGTTTCCAGTCTCGCCGTGACGTTTTCGCACGCCCCGAGGGCTCTGCCCCGTACAGGTCTTTTGTACCTGTAACGGGAGACTCCTGAACCCTCAGAGGTGCTCAGAGAGAGCCAGCGGAACTCTGTGTTCACGGTGGACGTCTCTGTCCTTTCGAAAGCACCGTGTGATGAATCGCGTGGCGGAACAGAGGGCTGAACGACGCCGGTGACTCAGGAAAGAGTCTGATGGCAAGGCTGTTTATGCCTTTATTATGGAGCGCTGGTGCTTTTTTTAGTGAAGAGGCAGACTCACGGTGCTTTCAGGCTCACACAGAAGACTGCAAAATCACCACATGGGAGTGCTTAGGAGCATCAGTAATTCACTGGCCAGCTAGAACCTATTAACTGTATGTTCACTTAAGAGTGCTACAGGGATGAGTTTGTAATAACGGAGCCCAAACTGAAATGGCCACTTCTCCAGAATCACTGTGTATGGTTCGGTGAAGCCTTTCCCGCCACAGAAGTGATCCTTCAGGTAAGAGCAGACATGCCTGACATGTCACGAAAGCATTAAATCTCGGAATTTGAATCCGCAGCCTCTCCCCCAGCTGATCTGTTTGCCTGCAGCTCTCTGATGCATATGGAAGATACTATCTCTGCAGTGGACTTCACTTGCCGCCTCTACAGTTCCCCTCCTGTAAATGCTTTGCAGTCATGTGCCCCAGCTGTGTAAATGTACCCAGATTCCTCCTCAGATAACCAAGCAGAGCTGGATCGGAACCTTCTCCCACATTGTGCTGCTGTATTTATTGTTGTTTCCATCACACATCTGAGAAGACCTCCTCGTGGAAGAACATGGAGCTCCCAAGGCGCCTCATAAGGAGCTGCATGCTGTGACTTGGCAAGTTCCTTTTATTTTAATTTCAATGTGTTGATAGTCGGTAAGCTTGTAATAATTAGGTATGATTGTATACCTGCAGTTATTTTTTGTTATATTTACCTCAATGGAATCTGTCCAAAACATACACAGGTTTTTTTTTTATATATAAATGTGTTTAATTCCACCCCTGGAACTTCTGTTCTAAACAGCAGAACGATTTGGAAGCCCGGAGATGTTCTGCATGGTCCGGTTGAAAGGAAAGCTGGATTAGACTGTCAGGTCTCATTCAGAGGACAAAGTGCCTTGTCAGGTCTCCGCCGCGGATGTGATGCTGTAGGTGTCTCAGGCAGTCAGTCTGCATTAGTCAGGGTAATAGGAAGAGCCTCTTGCCTGCCTCAGCTGCTGCATTCGAGTGGATGGTGATCCTCATTCCCGCTGACGATGGCATTCGGAGACAAGCTACGGCTGGTGACTTCTCTGCCTTTCAGCTCCTGTATTTATGCCATTTCCTCATGTCCAGGTTTGTCTCCTCCATGCCCCCTTCCCCTAACCTGTGTGCTGCTTACCACACGGAGGCGATTAAGCTACCTGGCATCTCTAAATTGGCTGTGGTGCATGACTGTGTGAACATATATGGCGGACGATGGCCTGCCATCCCATCCGGGGTGTACCCCAGCCTTGCACCCTGTGCTGCCTGTGATAGGCGTCAGACCCCCCTGTGTCTCTGCACAGGTTAGTCAGCTAGAAGATGGATGATTATTAGATGACAAAAAGCAGAGTCCAGGTTTACTGTATCCTGATAATGCTGCTCATCAAATATTTGACAGCATGTCTATCAAATGAACAAAGTTTCTCAGGCAAAAACTGTCCTGCTACAGTTCATTTCTTTTACTCTGTGCTGCCATTTTCTTCTGCAGTACAGTCAGACCATTTTCCCAGTGCTATGCTGGCAGACTAGATAGTACTGGCAGCTTTAAGAAATCCTCTGCTCTATAGATGCAACTTTAAAGCAAATATGGGGAGGAAAACATCAAACGAACAATAATCCGGAAGTTTGCTGTGCGTGAGCTTAGTTTGGGTGGCATTGAAGTTATTCGAGGTAAATCACAGCCTTGATTATGGTGGTTGAGACTTTTCTTAAGGAGCAAGCAGTTGAGCATCATATTGTCAGGATCAGTCCCTCCCTTGTTCCATCCTGTCTGTTGTTTCCCCAGTTGGCCAACAGGTGTCACTGGTCGTCCTGTTCCATTTTCTGTATTGTCCCAAGTTGCATTCCTCACGCAGGTCATACTGGTTTCCCATTCTCCCAGGTCCGCTGTGTGGTTGAATGGGCTCAGCAGCTGTGCTTCCTGCTGTTTTTGGTTTTGAAGCTCACTGTGTTTTTTATGTGTTGCCCATGTGTTAATTACGTTCCTCGCGTTTATGCACTCAGTATCGGTTCATGCATTTACTGTCTTTGCCCCTAATTTCTTGCTCCCTATCCAGTTCTGTAGTTATGTCCTGTATTTTCTGTCTCTCCTGTGTAGCTCCTAGGCCCTAGTGTTTGGCTGATTGTTAATAACCCATTACATTGTATATATGTGCCTGACTATCCTCTGTTTCTCTCTCGATTATTGCATGTATTACCTGAATGTGAATGTATCTCTTGCTAGTGTCACCTGCACGTATTTACTGTTAGTTATGCCTCAATGACAACCCTGTTTCAAGCCCATCTATGTTTCCTAGTGTTCCAGTTATAGACCTTGTTAGCTCCTGTTTGCCTTCCTGACTTTCTTTAGACCCTGTGTGGTTCCTTTGAATTGCTGTTCTTCTGAGCTCCGTATGTCTGCTGCATGTTTAAGCCACCAAGTGTATCGTCATCCATCATGCCCTGTCGTTATGCATGTGACCCTCATTGACACCGATCACTTATCAGGGAATCGGCAGGACGGCTACACATCAGCTGAAGGATGAACAGCCGCCGTCATTATGCACTGAAAAATCAGTCTCATTCAGTGATGCCATTAAGTGGACTCCATCACGGTCCCAATGCAGAACGAAAGCGTGTTTTTAGTGAATGGTGTGGCTTGTTTCTGCAGCTGGGGTGCACACAGCGGGACCGTGCAGGTTGGTGTGAGAGGGGGAGAGAAGATTTTTGTGACTGGAATTTTCTACGACTAGCTTCTAAAAAATGCGTAGAGAAGAGCACACTCTGGTCATTTTCCTAATTTCCTCTGAAGACACATAATGTGAGAGGTTACTAACAACTCGAAACTCTGGAAAGTTAGGGCCACTGATTTTTGCCTTTGTTATTCTGGTCGTTATAGAACCTTTAAGACCTATGTTACCATATAATGGTTTACATGGCAGACCAAGTTATTAACCCGTGGTCAGCTTCTCCTAAGTTGTTTAAACACAGAAGCCTTGAACCTTTCAGGAGAGCCTTTCTCACTGCTCTTTCAAAATCAGAGTTTGCCGTCTTCCTCCTTTCCTCTGAGATGCAACTATGACCAGGACACTGACAGGTGACCCCCCATCTCTCAGCTGGAGAGTTCCATCTTCTCCTGCGTCAGTGATATTACGCCTGAGCCGGGTGCATGCCGTCGACTTGCTGGCTGGCCGCCCCCACACAGGATGTTTCTCCTCCTTCCCCGCGAAATATCAGCAACCCAATATGGCACCTTTAATGCTCCTTCTTTTAAAAAAGTCAATCCAATTTGTGAGGAAGCAAAACGTTGCCCTTGTGGGGATAGAGGAGGCATGTTTTCAGTCTTTAATTTGGTTCATCATCAATTCAATGCCGGGAGGAATTTACTTCAATTTAATTCACTTGGTGATATGTTGGTAGTGGAATTACGCCAAGATCTCCTCACAGCAGTTAATGAAAATGAGTAAGAACAAAAGAGCACTTGGAGATCATTCACCAACAGAAAAAACAGGTGCAACAATGCATAACCCAAAAAGACTGCACTAGATGGTTTGAAAATGTATACTCCTCTGATTTATCTTTGCTTCTTTCCTGGTAAACCTTATGGATGAAGTAAAACATATGAAGCAGTAGAGTTAAGAATGGATTTCATTCTTTTGGTTTGCTCTCAGGGACAGAATGGAATGACATCGAGCACCAGCCTGCTGTGGTGGCTGCATGCTGGCTGGTAAGTCCACACCCAGGGGCGTGCGGGGTGGCCCTGGTGCCTGTACGCAGTGTGCGAGGTGAAAGTGAATCGCCCCAAGCATGCCAAGGTGAATGGGAGCGAGATTCCCAAAATTTAAATTTAAAGGATGAAATACTTTGAATATAACGTGACCATTTAAATAGTCGTTTGCCTCCATCGGTCAAGTCTGTTAATCTTTGTCAAAAGTCCTATATTGCGAATGAAGTGTCAAGAAAACGTGATAAGAAACGGAGACAAAGTTCAGTCTGGCGTCTTCGCCGGATTTGTTCGGTGTGCGAGGCGTGCGGACGGTGAGGAGCAGGTATGTCCCGTTTGCTGAGTTGGCGGTTTCGAGATACGCAGTGTTTCACTGTAGGAATCTGCAGGGGTCCCCATCAAGCTGTGACCTCCCATGGTACAAACACAAATTATATCTAGCAGGCAGATGGAAGAGTCTTGACATTTTAGGGAAATTCAGGTCCACACAGCTGAAACTGTCATAACATTTTGAACGTGCAGGACTGAATTATTCCCGGGGCTGGGCCAACATTACAGGACATCCCACAGCCGAACAGGTAATTAAAAATGAGCGCTAGCTTATTTTTGTGACACTTTGACACGTACTCCAGGAGTAAACAAATGAAGCGCTTCTAGGTTTGATGTCTGTCGAGTTGCAGGTAAAACGAAAGTGTGAGTGGCATAGAAACTGAAATACAGATCAAAGACGTGACCAAGGCCTTGACAGTTTATATGAAATTTAATGATAAAGATATGAATTAAGCAGAAAGTGACTGATTCAAGATTCATGTGAGTTTCAGTATTCGAGGTTCAATATTGTCATGCGCACAGTAAACAGACAGCGACACTACGCAGTGAAAATCTCACTCTGCATTTCATTCCAGCTACTGGTAAACCGATCACAAAGCACAGATCACGGATACTAATTAAGGTGCTCGGGACAATAAATACGAGTACAATTATAAATACAGAGCCCCAGTGCAACGTATGCATATGAACAATGTAAACATATTAAACATGTAGTGCAATGAGCTGTATATAGTCACATACTACAGAAGGGGTTTGGGCGCCGCCAAAATTTGTTTGTGGCCGATCACGCATGTAGCCCATCAGTACATTTACAAGTTTGAACTCCCGTTGAAATTTGCTTCCCCCCAAATTGGCGAAATGCACCACCCCCCCACCATAATTTCTTACATGTTACATGTTTTGGTGCAACATACTACATGCAAGTGACTATTATGACTCAGTGACACGGTTGTGTTAGTGGTGGCTCTCCCCGTCCCTGCAGCTCTGCCTCGAACCCTAACCAATCGCGCCCCTTAACAGCCCAGCAGGCCCTGAAACAAAAGCACGGTCAGCTGGATCTTGGCATGTTAATCAGGGAAGACAAAGATCCCAGTCTGTGTTAACACAGATTAGCACTATTGTCTTCCCCAGAGGTGGGGGCTGCACTGTTATCCCAGTGCGGCCTCAGCAAAGCGTTAACTCAGCCCTGTCCTTTTGACCAGGGAGGGGGAAACAAGTTGATCGTGGGTCTGGAGGAGGGTTTGTGGTTATGCAATTAAAAAAATAACCACACACAAGGCAACTGGTGAAAGTTTATAACCCCCACTCCCAAGGAAAAGCATAGCTGTACACGGAATAGTCCTTTGCTGGGGGTCTAGGTAGCTGCAGAAGCAGAGAACGATCACGACATCTCCAGGCAAGCTCTTCTCAATGTTCACTAATATGCCTATTGTAGTTCTTAGCTAACAGTATTAATATTTGTCATTTTATGCAACTTGAACAGGGGTATTATGGCTGTATACTGTCTGATTAAAGACAGTCTTCACGCTGTAAGTCTACCAATTTGCAAACATGCTGCACTTCTAATCGTCCACAGATTTGTTTCCTCTGCAGGATCCGCATGATCTGGGGAATGTGCTGTTTGTAGCCTGAGTGCTTTAGGGGATGTGAATGTTTCACCCTAACAAACTCTGTTAGGAATGAGGTTTAGGTGTGATTAAAGCTAAGCTTTCCTTGAATGACCAGCTCAATAAACTAAAATAAAGCCTCAAAAAGGAGCAGAATTCTGCTTTTTGTTGGAATGTTTGAATGACTAGCAGCATCTTGCAGTAACTCAGTTACTTCATCTCCTCCATCCCCTGCCGCCCCAGGCTCCAGCGACCAGCAGCATGAAGTTTGAGAACCTTCTTGTGGAAATAAATGGCTTTGGGAAGTATCAGATTCTGATTTTTCTCTTGCTGGTTATTCCACGCTTCACCCTGCCCTTTCACTTCCTACTTAACATCTTCATCGGCGCTGTGCCGTCCCACCACTGCGACATCGATGTCCTGGATGATGGGGGAGGCTTTGAGAACCTCACTCAGGAGCAGAGGATGATCGTCTCTATTCCAGCTGAGGAAGATGGCAGTCCGAGCTCCTGCCAGATGTTCTCACAGCCCCAGTTCCATCTCCTGCATGGAGTCTCCAACGCTACAGCAGAACCTGCTGTTCCGTGTCAGACTGGATGGGTCTATGACACCAGCACGTTTGCTTCCACCATAGCAACTGAGGTAAGTCTTTTCAGAGCATTTTGGGAGATTTAGGTTTCTATAGTTATGTTTTGATACCCCGTGGCTACATTTTCATGCTGCCAGTGTTAATCTAAAAATAAAACGTAGCGTCAGATGCTCTGTTTTGACCCATTTTCTGCCTGTGTGGTGGCAAATTGATGTTATGCTATGAAATCTGCAATCCTGAAGAACGTTAAACGATTTCAATAATTATGCAAAAAATAAGGCCGATACAGTGCTGATGGTCAGGTCAGTCCACGATCTCTCATGGATTATCCTTCTGCACTTTGGGTTAGTCTTCTGTGTCTGACATCGGCTGTGGGCACTAGGCAGCAATTGTCTGTGTGTGCGATGACGTTAATCGCCCAGTGAGTGATCTTCCTGTTTCTGATTGGCTCTTCTCTGAAGTGGGACCTGGTCTGTGCCAGGAAAGGCATAAGCAAGGCCACCGCCACCATCTTCTTCGTGGGGGTCATGATTGGATCTGTGGTTTTCGGGATCCTGTCTGACAAGTGAGTCCCTTTTTGTCGTGATCTGAATTAATCTCGCTGGTATATAAATGAAGAACCAGATCTACCTCACTGTTTAAACATACATTCCATCCATCCATCCATCCATCCATGTTTAAAGGGTGAAAGGGCTCTTGGGGCCCATCTTAGACATTCCAAGACACAAACCTATTATATATGCATTCTCATGCCATTGAAGTCCTGAATACTGATTGTGATGTGATGTGTATTGTATTTTATTGGCCAACCTCATTTTAGTATTGTGCGTCAAATGACCCCTTCATGTGAGAAGTAGCGACCAGATAATTGGTCAATTAAATAGTTGATAGAGTTCTACATTGTTTTTATAAAACTTGGTAAAACAATGACAATAATGGTCCAGTTGTTTCCGTTTTTGTGACACTGGTCCAGGCTATAAATATTTATTTGGGTGTTTTTGTATTAGCAGTGATTTATATGGATATATATATATATATATATTATATATTTGGAGATATATATATATATATATATATATATATATATATGTTCTGTTTGTCGCATCTTCAGGTTTGGCAGGAGACCCCTGTTGCTGGTGTCCTTCATGTCATCTATCGTGTTTGGGCTCACCAGTGCTTTCTCCAGCTCCTACGTCATGTTTGCCATCACAAGATTCTTCACTGGATTTGCGCTCACTGGAATCAGCATCATTTCTATTGTTCTCAGTAAATGCTCCCACACATTCCACCGCGGCAGTTTCCGCACATAAGCTTTGTGTTTTTTTATGTTTCAGTTTTTCATTTTTTGCCTGACTCATCAGTCGCTCCCGCTGACAGAAATGCCCTAAGCAATGTAGAGCCCCATCCTGTCGTTCTGTGTTCTGTCCCTCAGAATGTTATATTTTCACACCACACTGTAAATTTGTCCCTGCAGGTGTCGAGTGGGTCGACATTGAGCACAGAACCTTCATTGGGGTGTTTGGGAGCATCTGCTGGAGCGTGGGCAATATGATCCTGGCAGGAATAGCCTACGCTGTTAATGACTGGAAGCCCCTCTTGATAACTGTGACTGTTCCTCTGGTTTTCTCAGTCGTTACCTGGTGGTAAGACCTCCAGCTGAACAGCACAGGGATGTCTACTATTGTCGTTTTCTCTTGGAAGCTTGACTGAGAATTTGGAGATCTTTGAATGTGCTCAAGTTTGCAGAGTGATACACAAATAGGACAGAAATTTTAAGCAAGCACATCAAAACTAACACCCACATCCAACTATATATTTACATTTATCAGAATCACAGGGTAGCATTAACATAAGAAATAAACGAACATGTAAAATAATGTCTTATTTTAGCATAATATTTAACATAATATCAGACAACATAAATGTGATATTTGTTGTTGCAATTCCATTTGGTGCGAAATAGCACAGCAGCACAGAACAAAATGTGCATTATTTCCAAGTAACTTCTGTGCTGTTTCTTCAGGTGGATTCCAGAGTCAGCCAGGTGGTTGATAGCCAACGGGAAGGTGGAGAAGGCTCATTTCTACCTGCAGAAATGTGCAGAATGTAACAAGAAGGCAGAGGTCATCGCAAACATCAAGTCAGAGGTTTGCATCCTTCGCCTTAGAACAAACTGACTCTGAAAAGGATGAGCTTTCCCCCTCTCTGTACCCCAATCACAACACTGTAACCAGAATTCTATTACTGCACATCCCTGTCCATTCACAATGGTGTTTTTTTTTAGTTTTTTACTTTCAATTTTACTTTTTAAACTGTATTTTAATAGCATTTTTCTGTCTATGTCTTTTGTCCATGTCTTAATATGGCACATTTAAATGACTTACATATTTATATTCTATTTATAATGTATATCTATATAATATAATCTGTATTTATATTCCATTTATAATTAATATATTCTATTGACTATCCTGTTTCTTGCACTGTGACCAACAAGATCGTATAGCTGAACATGACAGAAATACTTTGACATTAACTTGCTCTGTTGGTAAGCCAGTCATATAAAACAGCATTTCAGTTACTCCACCGTGTTCCCTACAGGCCCTCTGCAGCATTATAAATGTACATAATGAAGATAAAAGCTATACCTATCTTGATTTAGTTCGAACCCCAAAGATGAGGAGGCTGGCCTTGTTTACAGGAATCGTTTGGTGAGTTTCTTGATTCTGTAATTAGGAAATTATGTGTAATTAACTGTCCAGTATGTTTCCATTATGAGAAAGGGGCATTTTCCCTTCTTTTTTATCAGGTATGGAGTCGCTTCCACATATTATGGGATAAGTCTGAACGTCACAGGATTTGGCCTGAACATTTATCTGACTCACTTCATCTATGCTGCAATTGAAATTCCATCAAAACTTTGCGTGTATTTCTGCTTGGACAGACTGGGCAGAAGGTACTGCCAAGCAGGATCTTTGATTTTAACTGGCACTTGCATTGCAATAAATATCTTTTTGCCAAAGGGTAAGGTTTGGTTTCAGACTGTTAATTGTGATGTGCGTGTGTGTGTGTGTGTGTATCGTTGCATCCTGTGCCTTCTGGTTTTAGCATTGGCTGCCTGTCTAACAATGTTTACATTTCATTTACCCTTCTGCCAAGATCTGTGGCAATTCCGCACCATCATCGCCGTCCTTGGCAAAGGCTTGTCCGAGGCCTCCTTCACGACGGTGTTCCTCTACACGACAGAGCTGTATCCCACTGTCCTCAGGTGAGAGACAGTGATACCATCATGTCTTAGACCCACATGCAGATGTGTCCAAATACCCAAGGGTCTGATGCTCATTATCAATTGTATTTGGATTGACTAAAGATCAAAATTCCATAAAACTAACCTGCAAGAAACATGTTTCTTTGCTAAACTAGCTAATGTCAGAATGTTGGATGTCAGAACCTACTGCTGATGTCATTCTCTGCTCCAAACTCATGACTAACATTACACACCCTTCCAAAACCCATAGCTGGTGTTACAATTCCTTCCTAACTAATCACAAATGTCATACTCCTTTCCAAATTCTTGGTTAGCCTTATTATTCTTTTCAAACTCACTGTTAACTTTACTCTCCCTTCAAGACTCACAGCAAATATTGCACTCCATTCTCAACTCTTGACTAATGTCACACTCTGTTCCAAACTCATGGTACTCCCTGCCTATCTCACAGTGTGGGCCAGCCACCTATCTAAAATAAGCGCTAATTTGTTTTATTCTATATAAAAGTTAGTTCTAGCTGTCCTACACGATAAACAACTAGTGGTAAATTAGGGAAACTTACTCAGCATAAATGTACCCTGTAGCCTGAAGCTTGTAAAAGTCAGAAAATGCCCCTAAAGTACAGAACACAAGACGTTTCCTTCTAATAAATATCAGTAATTATGTATCTGATGCCCCTCCTGGAGCCGACACCTTATCGTGGTGGAGGGGTTTGCGTGTTCCAATGATCCCAGGAGCTAAGTTGCCCGGGGTTTTATGCCCCTGGTAGGGTCACCTAAGGCAAACAGGTCCTGGGTGAGGAACCAGACAAAGTGCGGCTCACAAGATCCCCTATGATGAAAAAAATATTGGAATCACACCCGGACGCGGGTCACCGGGCCCCCCCTGGAGCCAGGTCTGGGGGTGGGGCTCGATGGCGAACGCCTGGTGGCCAGGCCTACACTCATGGGACCTGGTCGAGCACAGCCCAAATAAGGCACGTGGGTCTCCCCTGTAATGTGCTTACCACCTGTAGGAGGGGCCATAGGGGTCGGGTGTAGTGTGAGTTGGGCAGTGGCCGAAGTCAGGGACCTTGGCAATCCAATCCTCGGCTGCAGAAGCTAGCTCTAGGGACACGGAATGTCACCTCTCTGGAGGGGAAGGAGCCTGAGCTAGTGCTGTGAAGTTCTGACTAGATGTGGTTGGGTTCACCTCGACGCATGGCTCTGGAGCCAGTCTCCTCGAAGGGGGTTGGACCCTCTTCCACTCTGGAGTTGCTCACGGGGAGAGGCGCCGAGCTTCGTGGTCGTGTCATCGGACTTGCAGCCGCATGTGTTGGACACTCAGGCGAAGAGAGGGGCAGAGCTGTCAACCGAACACCGCCTGGTGGTGGGTTGGCTCCGCTGGTGGGGGAGGAAGCCAGTCAGACCTGGTAGACCCAAGCGTATAGTGTGGGTCTACTGGGAACGTCTGTCGGAATCCCCTGTCAGTGGGAGTTTCAACTCCTACCTCCGGCAGAACTTCGCCCATGTCCCGGGGGAGGCAGGGGACATTAAGTCCGAATGGGCTATGTTCCGTGCCTCCATTGTCAAGGCGGCTGACCGGAGCTGTGGCCGTAAGGTGGTCGGTGCTTGTCGCGACGGCAAATCCTGAACCCGCTGGTGGTCACCGGCGGTGAGCGATGCTGTCAAGGTGAAGAAGGAGTCCAATCGGGCCTTTTTGGCCTGTGGGACTCCAGTAGCAGCTGATGAGTACCGGCAGGCCAAGCGGAACGCGGCTTTGATGGTTGCTGAAGCAAAAACTCGGTTATGGGAGGAGTTTGGCGAGGCCATGAAGAATGACTTCCGGACGGCTTCGAGGAGATTCTGGTCTACCATCCGGCGTTTCAGGGCGGGAAAGCGGTGCAGCATAAACACTGTGTATGGTGGGGATGGTGCACTGCTGACGTCAGCTTGGGATGTTGTGGGTCGTTGGAGGGAATACTTCAAAGACTTCCTCAATCCCACCGACACGCCTTCCAATGAGGAAGCAGAGTCTGGGGACTTGGGGGTGGACTCACCTATCTCTGGG
>JABFDZ020000066.1:4429400-4455426 GCA_019775955.2 Pollimyrus isidori | reverse complement strand
AATAGATTGCAATAACATGAGAAGATTAGAAATAAAAGTATTTACATTGTATTTACATTTCTGTTGCTCCCCAACAGTCTGACGTTTGGCTTTGTCTGGAGATGTCGCCTTGCTCCCATGATGTTTTTCCTCCAGTGCTTCAACCCCCATTCAATAAGAGCTGCAGCCTATTTGCCTCTGTCTAAGAAACTCAATGACCTGATTACCTGAGCGTCACGCCTGGGGAGTGACTAGCTCCTCACTTCACGGGGGTGGAAGGGCTGACCATCACGGAGTTCTAAAAAATATATATTTTTCATCTATACCTCAAATGTAAACAATGTAAAGTTAAATCGTATGTGTGGCGCCTGCCTGGACAGGAAAACACGGATCCAGAAACGCGAGCAATAGCTGGCTTTCGCACAGGCAGGGATCAGCAATAAGCAGGGTAGATAATAGAAAGCAAGGGTCAATAGCCAGGGAATCCGTCCTATGGAGAAGCACGGGACAGGACCACACAGGGAAGCGGGTACGTGACGTGCCGGTCTGAGCAGGGAAAGCGGGTCAGGGACGGGAGCGGCTCTGGGGAAGGAAAGGGAAGCAGGTAAGGAGAACACACTAGGCAGACAGAACTGGCGTGGGAGTAAAGGGCAGACGAACGACACAGAATTGCTCAGTAAGGCTCAAAGTCATTTAGCTCAATACTTCACAACGGGCAGAGGCATCCCGGTTCCTTCAGAAAGTCTGCTAATCAGCTGTGGGTCCCGCCTGCGTGGGCGTGACAGTATGGAACGTTTTTGCTTGACCTGGCATGATTCTTTATATATTGCTAACTCATTCTGGATTCTTGCATTTGTTAATATAGAGTTATATTATTGCATAGTAATGTAGTAAAAAAAAGGTATCTGGTTACCAATTAGTCAGTTATCCTTAACGTTTAACAAGACATCTATAAATCAGCTCACAAGGGGATCCATGTAGGACATCTCAGAACTGGCTGTTCCGAAGCAAACGGATTAATGAGCTGGAGGCAGGGATGAAGTTTGAGAACCTCCTGGCAGAAGCCGGTGGCTTTGGTCGATTTCAGGTCATAGTGCTCTCCATCATCTTCGTTGCTCGCTTCACCCTGCCCTGCCACTTCCTGGTGCAAAACTTCATTGCTGCTGTGCCGTCCCACCACTGCGACACCGATGTCCTGGATGATGGGGAAGTCTTTGAGAACCTCACTCAGGAGCAGAGGATGATCGTCTCTATTCCAGCTGAGGAAGATGGCAGTCCGAGCTCCTGCCAGATGTTCTCACAGCCCCAGTTCCATCTCCTGCATGGAGTCTCCAACGCTACAGCAGAACCTGCTGTTCCGTGTCAGAATGGATGGGTCTATGACACCAGCACGTTTGCTTCCACCATAGTGACGGAGGTATGTTACATCATACCACCTATAAACCGAAACAGTCTACCTTAATTCAGGGAATTAATTTCAACATTAACCAGTAAACAATGAGAACAATCTTATATTCTTCTATGCACTATAAATTTCCTGTTTTAGTCTCCAAAACAGTCCATTACTCTGTAAATAATTTTTTGTGCGGATTTTATCATTGAAAAGATCTTTCGTTCATTCAAAGTGGGACTTGATCTGCGACCAAAGAAAGCTGAGCAAATTGACAGCCACCATCTTCTTCATAGGGGTGATGATTGGAGCCATGCTCTTTGGCACCCTCAGTGACAGGTAACTCACCTCACAGGCAACTCACCTCACAGGCAACTCACCTCACAGGTAACTCATTCAGTTATATCTGTCTGTGACAGTTATTCTCTAGAAGAGTATCACTAACGTCATCAGGCACACCGGTGTATTACTGTCTGTTATCAGACTTCAATACTGAGGTTTTCCACCAGTTCAGTTATTCACACAGGTGTGCGTTTTTTCCGTGCGGGCATGTGCCTCCTGATGGCCCGTGTGGGTTCTGCCGTATGGCTGCAGGTACGGCCGGAAGAGGATGATGCTGCTCTCCTACGTGTTGGGCATGGCCTTCGGCTTGGCCAGCGCCTTCTCCAGTTCCTTCATGACGTTCGCCATCCTGAGGTTTTTCACAGGCCTCGGAATCACAGGGATCAGCATCATCTCCACGGTTCTGAGTGAGTGGATCTTCACTCTTCCATATAGAATCTATTTCATTAATGAAGTATCCATCCATCTCTCCATCATCCACGCATCCATCCATCTGTCCATCTAAAATCCATCCTTGATGGGTAAAAACCTAGTTAAAAACACTTCTCGCGTAATGCTAGTTCCTCAGGTTCTTTGCTGGTTTGCCTCACTGTCCGTCTTATGCACATTCACTTTGTATTTGAAGCTATCTTTGCTCAGTCAGGACAAATAATCACCAGCGACAGGTAATTGTGTTAAGGAACTTTCTGTTGAATATATATACCGTACTGTGCAAAAGTCATAGGCGGTTAAAGAGAACTATGTTTAAACATCTTTATTTTAGTATACAACTGTAATATTATATTTGTCAAAGTGTGTTAACTTTTCAAAACCTCTCCTAAAGTCCCCCCAGTATTTGCAGTAATCATCCAACACACCCATCTATTTTTTACTTGACCACTAATCCACCTCCGATGGTTAATAAATTCATTGACATTTTAAACTAGATCAATTAAAATTATTTAATCAGGTATTTAGTCAATCGGTTTATTAATTAGTAATTAATAGCGATGCTCCTCTACTTACAAATGAGATGCGTTCCAAACGGCCGTTTGTGACTTGAAAGGTCCATAAGTTGTTATTCAACATCATTTTAAGGGTATATGCAAGTACAAAGGACTAGGATGCTGGGAGTACGTACGCTACTCTGCTGCGTGGCGGGAGTAGCGGCCAGAAGTAGTACTAAAGAAACAGAAAAGAAAGGCGCGCAGAAATAAAAATTGATGTTGTGGACAGGAAACCGGAGCCTAATGAACACGATTTGGGCTTACAGTCCTCTTCGCTCGTACGTCTGAAAATTTGTAAGTTTACAGCTCATAAGTTGAGGAGCATCTGTTTACACATACTACCCAGATACATTTTCCTAAGACTATTGCACAGCATATATATAACTGGGAAAACTCAGAAGCACTGGAAGTGAGATGGGGAATGTATATTTTATAAATGAGCAATGTCAGCTTCCTGCATTGCCGGTAGCTTGAATCCTATCCCATGATAGATTTAATCAACTTTTATCCAAATCCACCTACAGTAGAGGGAAGTGTTACAATTTTTTGTGCTACCTAACATTTAAAGCCACATTGTTAGCAAACTGCTAAACTTTTTGAGCTACAAGAGCTCAGTATGCCCCAATATAGAACATGCATATGCTTATACATTTTTGCACCTAGGTACTCAAAAAAAAATTTCAACCGCACAAATCTGCTCCTCAAACTTACCTTTTGTTCCTGATGCTAGAATTTAGAGTCTTTCTTTTGTAATTTTTCTAACCCTAATCCCTAGGCCCGTACCAGGTCCTCTGTGGTTGCTTTAAGTTTTATGAGCCTAGCTACTTGGGTGGAGAGACCATGCCGGTATTTTGCACCCGAGGCAGGTGTGGAGTGGGTGAGCATCGAACACAGACGAGTGGTGGGTGTGATGGACAGCCTGGCCTGGACATTCGGCTCCATCATGCTGGCCTGCATCGCTTACCTTGTGAATGACTGGCGCTGGCTAATCGTCGCCATCACATCCCCGTTAGCGGTGGCTATCGTATCCTGGAGGTCAGAAAGCAGAGCTACATTTCGCTAACTTTACACGTCATTCTGACTGCTCCATTTTCACACTGTTCACAACTCTTGCAGGTGGCTACCGGAGTCTGCTAGGTGGCTAATCGCTACTGGAAGGGTCCAAAATGCTCACTACTACCTCACAAGGTGCGCCAAAATGAATGCAAGTGATGGGTTTGCATCTAAAATTAAGCCAGAGGTAAACTGACATTCACTGACTTTTACCTGATTATCAATCTAGCAGTAATATCTGACTTACTGGGACCATGATGCTGGATGGTGTTCATGCCTAATTTCATTCGCAGGACCTTTCTACTGTAGTTGTGGTGAAGAAAGGAAAGAAGACTTACAGCTATCTGGATCTTGTGAAAACCCCCAAGATGAGGAGACTTGCTCTGAAAACAGGACTAGTATGGTATTAGCTAATTTTAGCTAATATTCTTTAATGACTCTCTACACAGACATTAAACTGCTTAGAAAGTGAATCTGTTCTCTCCAGGTTTGGCATTGCCTCCACTTTCTACGGGATCAGCCTCAACCTTGCCGGATTCGGTCTGAACATCTACCTAACCCAGTTCATTTACGCGCTCGTAGAGGTCCCGGCTAAGATACTAGTTTATTACCTTTTGGAAAGAATCGGGAGAAGATACACTGAAGCTGGTGCTTTGCTGTTGGCGGGGATCTGTCTCGCTGTTAACATATTTATTCCTAAAGGTAAGCAATCTGCGGTGTGTGCCAATCCCTAAAAAGTCTGACGATGAATGTTGGTCCTGCAATGGGCTTCCTTGGATAGGTTCGACACTCACCCCACCCCTGTACTAACTAAGCGGTTTTGGAATTCTGATGGATGGCCGAATGGACATATGATCCTTCACCTACCTTGCCCTAACGTGGATGAAATCTTGAATCCATGTCTCCAAGCTCTGTTGCCCATAGAGACAGAGTCTGTCCCTCCTTAGATAAGTTATTGCATGTCTCCCTTAGAAAAGTGGATCTTGCGGTCGATCATCGCGGTGCTGGGAAAGGCGGGTTCCTCAGCCTCCTTTACAACAATCTTCCTGTACACCTCTGAGTTGTACCCCACAGTTGTGAGGTAAGAGGTCTGCCCTAGTGGAACCCCATGGTTGGGTTCCTGGATTGTGCACGCTGTCTGTGAACCCCTCCGCCTTAAGTGTCTAATACTACCACCTCGTTCCAGACAAAACGGCCTGGGCTACAACTCCTTCCTGGCCCGCCTCGGAGTGTCCTTTGCTCCACTCATCATGTTATTGGATGAGGTGTGGAAGCCCCTTCCCCAGATTATTTTATGCATCATAGCTATAGCCTCTGGCCTGACAGCAAGGTGTCTCCCGGAGACCATGAACAGACGCCTGCCAGAAACCATAGAAGATATCGAGCAAACAAGGTACAGAGATTTAACATCTACTCAGACCTCCGATATGATTCCTAATGACTGATTTCATGGTTGGAACTATAGGCCTATAAACAGCCTGGATGTTTAGTGGTCTATCCATTGCAAATTTTGCAGTTGATGATACACAAACACAGTATATTGTAACAGATCCTGACTGACACAATATCCAGCAAACAAATGGCTCTGAGTTCTAATCAAATGACTGCCAACTGATGCCGCGAATGAACCGTAGGCCTACAAAGAGCTTAGATGATTTTAGTATGTTTTTTTGCAGTAGTGATGAGCAAATGTGGCATGTAACAGATTCCGGCTGCAGAGCTCCTTTTAAGTGACCCTCGGCAATTAAACAGATTGCAGTTTGGTTTTGCTTTGCCCTGTTTAATTATAGTTTTCTTACATCTCAGCGAGAAGCCTACTGGCTCCCTGGTGCCTAATGACGACCTAGAGAGCTCTGAGACGAAATGAACCATAGAAACGACTGGGGCTCGTTTACAGAGGGTGTACCGTCATCTCTGCCTGGACAACGGTGGAAATAAATGTATTTGTAATGAACGATGCTAATCCAAGACAGAGCTGATTTTCTCTTTTTAACCACTGCTAGAAAGCAGAATATCATATCTTGAAAATATAGGTACAGTAAACAAAGGTGTTCGTCGGTTAATTCTATGCAGGGTGGATTTCACAGTTGCTTCACTGTTATTGTTAGTTTCATAATAATTGCCTCTAATAATAATAATGATAATACATTTTATTTATAACGTCCTTTACATCACAAGTTCTCAAAGGGCTACAAGTTAAAATAAAAGAGACAAAACAAACAATTTAAAACAATTTTAAAACCTCTAAAGTGGGGGAACCAAAAGTTTTGTTAAAAAGAAATGACTTTTGAACCAGTGAGTTGGTTGTGCTGCCCTCAGGAAGTCAGGGAGGGCATTCCATAGGCATGGAGCAGCAACACAGAAAGCTCTATCTCCCAGTCTTGGTATGGGTATGTGGAGGAGGTTCGAGTGCGTAGAATGGAGGGAACGTGTTGGACGTTGTTAAGTTCTGTGAGGTGTGTGTGGAAGGGGGGGGGGGCATGTCCATGGATGCACTGGTGTGTTAGAAGCAAAACTTTATATTCAATCCTGGCAGAGACGGGCAGCCAGTGAAGTTAGTGGAGGGTGGGGGTGATGTGCTCATGTTTTCACACTCGCATCAGGGTCCTAGCTGCAAAGTTTTGTATGTATTAGAGCCTCTGCAGGCTTTTGTTAGGAATCCCAAGGAGAAGTGCAGTACAGTAGTCCAGTCTAGAGGAGATAAAGGCATGGACCATCTTATCGGCAGGATAACATTTGGAAATGTTCTGGAGGTGGAAGAAGGTCTTACAGAGGTGGTTGATATGGCCTTCAAAAGAGAGTAGGGGATCCATTTTTACACCGAGATTTGTTACTATTCATGAGAGAGAAATATTGGAGCCAGAAAAGATGAAGCTGGTTATGGGTGATGATCTGGTCTGGTGAGGAGTGCTGACCAGGGTGACCTCGGTTTTGGAGCTGTTGAGTTGAAGGAAATTGTGTTCCATCCATACCTTTATCTCCTCCAGACAGATGGTGAGTTGAGACGGGGATGATGGGAGTGGCGTTAACATAGAGCTGTGTGTCATCAGTGTAGCAGTGGAAGGAAAATCCACGGCGGCTGATGAGCTGACCGAGCGGAGTAAGATAGAGGGTGAGGAGCATGGGGCCAAGACCCGAGCCCTGGGGAAGCAGGCGAAGCTCCTTCAGTGAATATGAAATGTGAGATTTGAGTCTAGATTCTCATTTTGTCAAAGCATTACTTTAAACACCTGAGGAATCCTACTTTTGTTCTTTTTTACTGTACTGAAGACAATTCCTTCATCCATGCATCAGAGCAAAAACAGAAATGTTTATTCAGGCAAGATAAGATATTCGTCATTGAGACCCGGGTTTAAAAAAAAAAAATCCATTGTTCACATGGTATAAAAAACATGGAATTAGAAATGAGGGTTATGTCGATAAATAGATTTTTCTGGAATATTCCGTGAGGCTGGGTGTGGAGGATGGATAGGTAAGTTCTATGAGCAGTGACCCTTGACCACAAAAGCTGTCTCCCTCCTTTCGGAAAGGCTGATGTGAACTTTAGACATCGTTACCCCAAAACACTTCCTCCACAGTGCAGCACCTAATTTACAGGAGAGTTGCAGTGCCTATCGACCGGCCAGGCATGTAACCTCACCAGGGTGTGATTGATCTCATCTTGAGAAAACAGAATTCCTGTTGCTTCCTTAATCACCGCAGGTAGCTCAATTACTGACAAAACATTTCCTTGATCCTCACCAATCTTTTCTTTGTTTTTCTTGTTTTTTGAAGAGAGGGGATTTATATGACTCACATTCACAGTATAAAAAAATAAGTGAAAACAGTATATTTTACAAGTCATTCTTGTAGACACCTGGTTTTTACCAAGTTCAGAAATGTATTCACTGTATCCATTGAAAGTAAAACAGCATGTTTATAGGTACAGCTTTTAATATTGTAAAAGTAAACAAGTGATATGGAGTGCCAATAATGACTAAAAGGCAAAGCGTCCATTTTTAGTTCAATAAGCATACATTACAGTTATATTACAGAAAAATAGAATGTGATTCACTAGAATGACTCAATAAGAAAAAAAACATTAAATTTCTCCAATATTTCCAATATATTTACAGTAATAGAGGCTGGTAGTGCTTTATTTAGGACAGAGGACAAAAAACCACCTCAGAATCTGGCCTCATATCTGGGAAGTTACGACTGGCTTGAAACTCCATTCTGTTCTGTGTCTTTATCGTAGACATAGCAGCCAACCTCTCCGATGTTCACACCTTTTGGTCCAAACAGGTACCCGTAGCATGGCACATGGCAGTAAGGCTTACCCTCATGCTGTTATAAAAAGGCAGATGTGAGGACTCTGGTAATGTACTACAGGAAAAAAATTAAACATTATATCTCACACGACTAATTTAAATATAAACACATGCGTCGTACTCTCCAGTTTCACCAAAAAATAAATCATTAAGGGATCATGTCTACTGATTCCCACAGGATTTAAACTGTCAGCAACTGACAGCCATTTGTAATCTCACCCACTGTCTGCTCACTTTAATATCTGTGAGCAGAATACTGGTTGCTAACAGCACCCTTCCTCAAACATTCACGGTAATGTGCCACTGCAATACCTCAGCATGTCCACCAGATGTCAGCGTTTTCTTGCACCTCTCACAACGCAGACAAGGTCTGTGCCAGTTCCTGCCGAGTGACATCACCTTCTCCGCTGCACACCAGGAAGTACACAAATAAAAAAAACTCAGCTGTTGCCTAATATTGAAGACCAGAAGCTCTGATTTTGCTCCAGTTGGCTGCAAGTTACATACAGTGTGTTATACATGGCACTGGCTTCCTGACATAATGATATATTGACATAATAGCATTTAGGGAGTCCAGGCAGCTCTGTGTCAGAGAGGTTGGTCACTCCAGGGCCTTCTTGGAAAAGACAAAAAATAAAAAAGGAGGATCCTTTTGCTGGCGCCTTACAGGACCCTAAGAAGAATTAGCGTTCATTTCATGTATTATGTTGCTTCAGGATACAAGTGCCTGAGAAACATAGAGGACAGAGTATCCAATGACAAACAGTCCAGTAATCATACATGTTGAAAGCATTTTGGGGAGGAGGAGAATACAGTCACCTGGTTGGCTGTAGGGAGGGACCACTGGAACCTGTCTGTGAGCAGACAGCGCAAATAATGCCTTAAAGACACCTGGGTGGGATTTACACAAACCTGCCATGAGCCACTGTAAAAACACCGCAAACTGTACTGAGCCACTGTGTTCTGAGCCATGCCTGTCAGTGCTTCATTTGAAAGGGCTATTTTTATATATCTGAAGGTCTTCCTTCACGGAAATAGCCTTCCCCTAAATTTACTATTGCAGTTTTCATGCAGGGTATATGAATGTTTCCATGTAAATGAAACAATACTTTCACTCAATCTGCTTTGGCCAAAAAAGGTTAAATGAAGCTAAAAAAATACCCTAGTACAATTTTCTAGAAGGTTCTCTGAAGAAGGCTGTGTTTCTGCCTATTACGTGCGAGAAAATCTGAGAACAAGGCACCCACACTTGACGGGTTCCAAGCAATATTTCCAAGTGATTTCACACTCCGCCTTCCTTAAAGAGCCAGAGAGGCACAGTGTGAATACTCAGCACTGCAGCTGAAAGTTGGTGGACCTGGTGTAGGTGGAGAGGGGTGTTGTTTCCTGGCTGCCATCGCATACAGCCTGCTCGTTCCATCAAGCCCCTCCGGAGATGCCAGAAGAACCACCCCCCCAGTCCCCATGCGGGAAAGAACGCTTCTGTTCTGTCCTTAAATGTCACTGGTTTGAGGCAGAAGAAGAAGGAAAATGTCCTCCCTTATGGCTTCACGGTCACTGCAATTTGGAGCTACTTTCACATTTTGTAAAGGGGGGGGGCAGTTACTAGCAAAAAATGCACCCTCCCACATGAAGTGCAATAAGAACTTAAACATGAGGCAGGAGGAAGAATGGGTTTGGCTTGGAGAGTAATGCTCTGAAATACTCTCGAGCTGCCAGAAGGGGGCAGACTCATGTCTCTGGAATGTTGGAGATGCAAAATGAGGCTAAATAAACTCTCTGGTTTAAATGATTAACCTGGACTGAACAGACTGATGCCCCCCCTCCGCCTGCCGCCGTTTCTTGCTCCAAGCGCAGAAATCACCCATTATCTGGGTTCTAGAACAGACGCATTTTTAGGATTTAGTCAGCTTATATTTGCATTAACTGCGTAGACGTGGAGAACCCATCATTTTTGTGACCTTTACACGAACGTTTCACACGAGCCAAAAACTGTCTTCGCAAAGTCTCTGTGACATCAGTTAGAGGTTAAAAAAATCACTGGCTTTGGGTGTCTGGAGGGGCGCCAGGTCCCTCGACAGGCACATAAAACACGACTGATCCGTGCTGCTGCTGCCGTGACCGCAAAGATCTCCCGAGGCGAGCCTGGCCCACCTCCCCAAAAAATGCACAGATCCAAGTCTGCTTTCTTTCACCCACTTACCAAAATATACCACTTTTCCACACCCGGGACAGTGTGACGTCTCTCCCGCAAAGGTCTTGATGTAGGGAGGTGTAGCTGGAAAAAGACACAGAATCCTTTTTGCACTTTTCTTATATTTATACAAAGTGTAAGTATCAGCCTACTCTGGGGTATGATTCAGAGCAAAACTCATGGTAATGAATTAGCTGGTGCAGATATGCCATCGGCAGCTGCTGGGGCGGCAGGGGGGGTTCAAATCCCACACATTCAAAGTTCATAGTAGGGAGCAATAAAGCCTCTCTTTGCACCAGTGTTCTTCTGTTACCATCACAGATTTTGCCATTTTAGTTGGGGGTGGGGAGAGGGCAGTGTTTATCCATGACAATTTCAGGATGTCTGTGGAATTTATCGAAGACCTTTCATAATTAACACCCTGAAGGCATCCATCCTAAATGCACAATCCGTAATCACATTAAAATTTCATATACAGAAGGCTATGATGATGCAATACAATGAAACCAGCATGATTAACAGCCAAAACAAAAATACAGATATTAATATTTATGACGAGATGAACATCCTTGGAAAAAGCTGTCCTACAAGCAGCCTATTCTCTGTAATGCCAACAATGAAACTGTTGTTTTCTCCTGGTTGGCTTGCTGTGGAAGACGCTTTTAACCGCATGGAAGAAGGTGTGACAGACGTGCACAGCTTTTGCGATTGGGCTCCGTCTTACGTTCCCCGTCTCCAGAATATGAACGCGATCGCGGATGAAGCGGAACTCAAAAACAGAAGCCTAACATCAGATTTATAATTGAGTTTAATAGCTTTCAAGTTCAAAAAGGAGAGGTTTGATGTGCGTTCGTCAGTTACATAATCATAACGTGACCCCACCCTGCTGTTTGAAGGCCGTCCATCTGCTTGCCGGTCGGAAAAGGCTCATTAAAACCAAATGCTGTTTCAGGAAGCATGATTAAGGGCAGCCCATTAAAATTCCTGCCCATGGAACACGGCCCGTCACTGCGTTGCCTCACGCTGAACTAACTTTCCTATTTTAAAGCCCTTATCTAAACTTGGGGGCTGCTGTGGGGCGGGGTCCTGCCTGGTGACCTCATCCTTTCTTCCCCTGTGTCCGTGGACACGGGGTCCGAAATTCCATGTGTGCCCCTGGTGGCTGAGATTAAGCCGTACTGGCCTTGTGGATTCCAAGCCACGCTGGAGAATTCAGCGTGACATGCTGTAATGCCCATTCTTTGTGCGCTGTGGCGGCCATTATCCGCGCAGATCTCAGCACAAGACAAAGAGGAGTTCAAAGTTTTCTCTAAGCCATACATCATGCCCTGGGCCAGAGGAAGCTGCTGGTTCTCTGATACCCCCCAGGAGTTTACCGTCCCCTGATACTTACTAAAAGGATGCTGTTTCCTCCCCTCTGTTGTCTACTGTTTTATTGTCCTGTGTTGCACTACTTTTTGTCTTGCAACTGTCTTGTGTTGCACTATTGTTTGTCTTGCACTGTCTCGTCTTATTTATTTATCATTTGTCCTGTCCCCCCCGATGCCCCACCCTACCACTGTGGCATAAGAATTTCAATGTGCTCCTTGAAAAACACATGCGGCAATACAACTTGAAACTTGAAACTCCTGTTCTTATATTTGTTCATACGTGGCGCCCAATCGGTTTGTGATGCTTGTCTTTTGGGGACACAATGTTGGGAAGGATGATATAAGAGAAATCGCGATGAAAATTCAGAGGTTGGGTGCGGAAAGCAAGATGTGAAAATTGTATATCAAGGTCAACAAAAACTGGGTCAGAGGATGGCTGTGGATGTTACCCACTGTGGATGATATCTGTTGTGTTTGTATCTACGAGACCCAAGGGAATCGGTATTTCAACACATTGTACGTGTACATGGATGGTTTGACAAAAGAACTCTGGAGCCTTGAGTCTTGACTGGGAAAATCCAGCTGCTGGCTTCCTTACCTTTAGGTGGCTGTCGGATTATCTGGGCAGTGGTCCAGGGGGTGGTGGGAGAACCGTCAGATGGACTCTCCATGGATGTGTTGATGGGGGTTGGGGGTGGCGTGTCATATATGTAGGAGCCTGCACCCCCGATGTTGACCCCTGTAACAGATCACAAGCTTTATGGTGTCGCAGTTACGAGCTTAGAAATGCATGCTGCTTTGAGGGGGGGCATATTTGTCAGTTACCTCTGAAATGGTCTCAACCCCTACCTCACCCCCCCCCAAATTCCTCATCTGTGCTATAACTGGACTTTCTAACAACGGACTATCCAACAGCCTCCACAAATGGGGTGTGGTTGGCATGTAATGTGTGGGAAGGGAAAATATTTTACTGCGGGTTGTGGATATCGTAGATTCCCTGTTTTAATGGTTTATCCAGTGACATAAAGAAGATGCAAAGAGTGCTGCCACAATCTGCACCTTTTCCTCATCCTCCGTGCTTCTACGTCGCTTATAATATAGTTTCCAAATTTCAAATGTATTTAGTATGTGCTTTTATCCAAAGCAATGAACAGTTGAGCCACACAGTCGGGGTTAAGGATCTCCTTCGGGGAGGGGGGGGCAACGGCGACATCACTCTGCCATCTCTGTGATTTGAACCAGTGTAGTGACCTTCTAATCACAGAAAGAGTGTCCCACACCTCTGACCAACACACCGCCTCCTAACTATATAAATCTTATATCCGCAATACTATAGCCAGATCCAAGACGGCAATGCAGATAATGCTGGCATCTGCCTGAAGCTCTACGTTGGGGCCAAGACAAACTTCACACTGAAATTACATTTTCCATCTGTCCCTAAGTGAGCCCTGGACTCATCTT
Source organism: Pollimyrus isidori (assembly GCA_019775955.2). Classification (NCBI taxonomy): domain Eukaryota; kingdom Metazoa; phylum Chordata; class Actinopteri; order Osteoglossiformes; family Mormyridae; genus Pollimyrus; species Pollimyrus isidori. The sequence continues at coordinate 4,442,341 of JABFDZ020000066.1, read as the reverse complement.
CTTAATTAAGCCGGCCCCTTCGTGAATACACTGCCATTCTTATTCAGCTTGAAAAGATGAATTGAGCCTCATCGGGGAAATATCCAATTAAGGTCTTTATTTTAATGGAAAAACAAAAATACTCCCACAGTGTTCATGTCAGACAAAAATGCCTCAAAGACGTCCAGCTGTCCTCCGTGACTTACAACCGACAGCAGACCTTCTGCTAATAAGTTCTGTGCATCACCGAACTTAAGTGGATTAACCCCATTAAATATATTTAATGCAGGTCCTTTTAAGCACAATTTACTGTTGTTCTCCACATCAAGTGGTTCTTAGTTTTCTGAATCTGCAATTACCAAGCAAACAAATTATCCTACTCTGGTTTCAGGGAAGTACGGGGATCAGTATGGAAGGAAGCGTCTGTCAGCTGCAGTTAGGGGCCTGCATGCCACAGCACCATTCAAACATCAGGTCACGTGTCACACGTTTTCCCCAGATACACGAGGAATGGGGTATTTGGGTCACTGCACCGCGAAACACCACGTTTTACTCTACAGGGTTATTTGTGCTTTTTTTAAGGTTGCATCGAATCTCCGAGTTGTGAAGGGACATCGGCTGCAAATATGCACTTTAGGTTTCAAGATTTCTGAGCAAGTTTGTGTTTATGAGAAGCGGTTCTTAGACTCCTGGGGGTTAGGTGGTGTTTAAAATGCTATTGTCATGCTGATGTGGATATTTGTAATTGACTTACCACAGTAATGCTTGTATTAAACTGCCAAATAACAAAACTAGCACAGATTATACTTCCAAAATAAAACAAAAATACTAGCGAAAGATACCAAAGATTTCCGCGTTGGTCAGCATCAGAAACACAAATGTCATTGGCTATGGATGGACAGAGCCAAGAGAAAAATATTCAGTGGAATATTTTAAATCTGTTTTAAAACATTGTACAAGCGACCAAACTGAAATCAAAGATCAGATTTTTACTACAGCAAATGTGAGGACACTGACAGACCTGTGTTGAGGAGACCCAATTAAATGATAGGACACTGCCAGACCTGTGTTGAGGAGACCCAATTAAATGTGAGGACACTGACAGACCTGGGCTGAAGAGACCCAGTCAAATGTGAGGATACTGACAGACCTGCACTAATGAGACCCAATTCTGGTCCAAAACGTGCATCTTGATCCCTGGCTGTACAGGTCTAGCGGGAAGTGCAGCAAGTGGAGCAGTCCATTCCTTAGTTTTTCTCTGTCATTTATTAGTAGGGAAAACAACTTCAAGAGCTGACCGGGCCAAATAACAAACAAAAACAGAGCTACCTAGCAGATGTGCTTCTTCACCTAACCCAAACAAAAGATGAAAAATAAACAACTTCCTTAATGCCCCAACTCACCAAAAGCGGTGAGAAAATAAATCAAAACAAAGTGGTGTTGCACTCCCCATTTTTCCAGCCAAACACTAATATGACAGTTTGGCACAAAGATTCAAGTGAGTGAACTCATTCAATCAGGAAAAAGTAGAACGTTTAAGAAGTAATTCAACGCGCAAGTTGTAAGTTTATAATCTTAGTGCCTGACAAAAGATTACAATTCATACAATCCAATCGAACGGAGACATTTATCAACTGTAATTTTACTGACAGGGGCAGAAATATCCACTGCATGAGACTTACCTTTTGGTCCAAAGAGAGTAGCGTAGCAAGGTTTGTGGCAATAAGGCATCCCATCGTGCTGTACAAATGAAATGTGGGAAAAATAAATTCTCATTCAAACTTATTGAAACATGCCTAACAAACTACTCGTTACCAGGCCTGCTCAACGCATCAGCATCTTCATGTTAATTGTAAGCAGTTGTCATTAAAGAGGTGCCCCCCCCCCCAATCTTGACTCCTTATTGATTGACATTAGTTCTTGTCTCCTTTCAGTGGGGTATCAGCAGTGGCTGGAAAAATCTGCCCAGAATTCCTTTCGCGACCTTTATCCCACACTCCTTTATTTTTAGCAAATGGCTACCACATGAGCCACATTCCACACCCTTAATATGAAAGAGAAACACAATAATATCTGCATGATAAGCAATGGCCCCAGACAGACAGCTGAGGGTTCACACTTTGTCCTCCACTCACCCCCAGGATTCACTGCTACATCCAAACTAAATAACCACAATAAATAAAATAGTAAGAAATCTCATATGTGCTCTGCCTTCCAAACTATATATTAAACGAACAAAATTTGAATTGCTTTTGATGATGGAGTTCTCTAGTCTGACACGCTGAACTTAGGGGTCAGTCACGTGCAGCTGCATCGACCCCCCCCAGAAGAGAGCGATGTGGATCTATCCACACAAGAAGGGCACCTGCCCTCCTGAAAGATGAGCTCTTTCACCTTAGGTCAGAGGCTGCATAGAGGAAGGAGGAAGGGCCATCCCGCTGACCTGCATTACCTTTGTCATCTCACAGGGGTGTGGGGGGTGGTAAATATGGCTGGAATATCATGATCCGATATCCGATAAGTAGGAAGCCCTTCCCCTATGGTCTATCAAGGCTGACAGAGACATTCGGTACAGGTACACGCTTGTGGGATCTGGTCCTGCCGCTGTCGAGGCACCACCATACACCCCACACCCACGTGACACATCTGTTTGCCCAGAAGGTGCCCACAGCTGCCCCTGTGAGCCCAGCATTGTGCCTCTCAGAGCGGAAAAAGTGGTTAAGGCATGTGTGGTGAACGTGGATGGGTTTGGCTGAATGAGCCATAAATAATGCTCTCTGTTCCCGGGATTCACCCTCACAGACAGTGAATTATTCCATGCACGTGAATCACATGTTCCTGTACAGACACCTACAACGAGAATAGTGTGATTCCAGAGTCTGTCGATGGAAGGGATTGGGGTAACAACAAATGTGCTCTATATTCACAAAGGTCTCATTATGAAATATTCTGTGTCTGTAACACAAGGCCCCACTTTGTCCAGGAAAACTCCAAGATCGCCATGATAAGAAACTCAGTGGCCATCAGGCACAAAGGACACTCTGTTTCCCCCCAACACAAAGGTCAGCCACTGGGCCAAAGTTTGACAAACTTCAAAGGATTATGGGTAACAATTACAGGTACTCTGAGCCCTCAGTGCTCAATGGGGAAGGGGGTTCCAACTGTTGGCACTAACCCAGAGACACAACTGCAAAAGATGAGATAACCCCCCCCTTTCAGAGAGACCTAGATGCTCGGCAATAGTCCCTCTGCATTACCCTGTGCCAGCTCCGTGTCACAAAAAACCAGCCTTACTGTTCATTTGTGAAATGGATTTAAAAGAGTGAAGGATTATGGGAAGCAGCTAAATGTTCTGTGAAAACTACAAAAAATGTTTCCTTTATGTAATGGAGAACCATTTCCCTTAGCCTGGCTACACTAAGCTTAAATCCACGCAATCTATCTTCAAGGCCGGCTAAATACACTGCCCAGCAAAAAAAAAATAATTGCCATTTGAATTTTTTGTTGGACCACCTTTAGCTTTCATTATGGAGCACAGCTGTCATGCCATTGTTTCCACAACCTTATGCCACATCTCCAAGATCTTGTATTGATGAGTGAGTTGAACCTCCATAAAGCCTCCTTCAGTACATCCCAAAGACCTTCAATGAGGTTAAGTGCAGCCAGGCAGTGTACAGTGCCAGCAGCTGGTCCACCACCCGTGACCAAAACATCAGTGTAACTGTAAGAACCATGGGAGCCAATTATATCAGGACGGGAAGCATATTTCTGCAGCCCCGTTTACCGCTGTATAAAAGCTGCATGACTCGTCCATAAAACCCAATCATTTTACCACATCAGACACTAATAAAACGTCATTCTCCCGCCACAGACTGTGAACGCGGCTCAGTGCGACGGAGGTGCTAATGAGGAGCAGACTAAATCCTAGCTGGGTTTCATTAAAAATGAACTAGGGCCGGCTTCCTGCACCTAGGGGAAGTCGCCACACAGTGGGATTCATGACTGCAGCGTTTCAGACCATCGAGCCAGAAAATGCTTCTTGTCTTGCTCCACTACCCACCACGGCCCAGCATCAGCAGCCAGTGACGGGCCTTTAGCAGGCAACTGACAATGCTGACTTGTGTCAGGGCCTGGCTGGGCACCTCATTCTGGGAACCACTTTAGTGAGGATTCTGCAGGGAGTGTCTTCTGGACCATTTCCCCAAAGGTATACAAAGAGCATTTTGAGATGCATTCAATAGTTTTAACTGTTGCCTCACACATCCTAGGATATGGGTTCGAATCCCTCCTCTTCTCTGTATGTGTGGAGCTCGCATGTTATACAAGTTTCTTCCAGGCTCTTTGGTCTCCTCCCATAGTCGAAAGACATGCAGTTGGGTTAACTGGCATCTCTAAATTGCCAATAGAGTATGACTGTATGTACCATAGACTGGTATTCATTTAGGATGGACCCCAGCCTTGAGTCCTGTGCTACCTGGAATAGGCTCCAGACCCCCCACCCCTATAAAAATGAGCAAGGTAAGCGGTTGGGAGCTGGATGGATGTATGGATGGCTGGAAGTGTCACTGTTCTCAATGAGGTGTATACCGTCCATGTGTGTGGAAAGGTCATGCCTGACATCCGTGTTTACGTGTTTCCTTCCATGTTTCTCCTGAGCACCGAGTTGCCAATCCAGCAGCACAACAGACACTGAGCTATTTTTAGACGTGCGATTTCACTCGCCAGTTAAAGCCACAGGCCAAAATGACCCAGGCGTGCAACTCAAACAACCCAACGTCAGGAGCAGAAGCTGCTACGCTCCTGCAGAGAATCTCCATCCTTCTTCTAACTGCATACCCTGGTTAAGGTCATTGGGCCTGGAGCCTATCCCAAGCCCCACCTGGCACCCTAGATGGGATGTCATATTTAAAAAGATATTTTAAACTGTTTATAAAGCTTCTATGAATGCAGTGAGACGCATGCAAAGTTTAAATCCATTGACACAACCAGTCATGCACATTTCTTTCTGCAAATCGCACAAGTGGCGCTTTTCCACTGACACCAAGAACTGAGCCGTTCCGCGAACTGTTTTCCATCGTAAAGTATGCGAGCCGACCCTGAGCAGAACCCGAGCTGACATCTCAACGAAAAACTATATATTCTATACATTATTCATTATTAGTAGTAACAAACATTGCAACATATCGCTGCATTCCCGATAACTTGCAATTTGAAAATTTCCTTACTTACTAACCCCTACTTAAGAAAGTACTATTGAAGAGCTGAACAGAATGGAACTTTGAATGCTTGTTTACGCAAATAACTACTCACTCCGCTAGTGTTTGATGCGAACGTAATACAGTGATGCTCACAGACTTGCTAGTAGAAATTAGCGCCGTGCAAATCACAATATACACCGCGTGAACTGTAAATCGGCGCCTCTTCGGATTTACGTCGCTGTCGCTCTCCAAACCCGGCAAACGCCTTCACTGAGCCGACCCTTCTGCCGTGGAAAGCTGAAGCGAGCTGGAGCCGTGCTGTATCTACTCTCTCTTTGCAGTATGACACCTTGGAGATGGTTTCTAACGGGAACGTGGCGTGCAGCACTGGCATGGCTCCACCAGGAGCTGAAATCGTGGCACCAGGTCTTGCCACAGGGAGTAGATTTGGTTCGCCAGAATGGGCACAGGCCTCATGGGTCAGTGGGAGTCACCAGACAATAAATCCCTGAACCGGAGCTCTTAGTGCACCCCCCACCACATTGATGCTGCTTGCCATGCAGGCAGCAGGAAGCCCAGCCCCTTCCTGTTCCCCACGTGGGGCCCACCTCGGGCTTCAGTGTCACCGGCGTCTCCTTACCTCCGCGTGTCCGCCCGCCGACAGGGTCCGGTTACAGCGCTGGCATTTCAGGCAGAATCGGTGCCAGTTCTTGCCCAGGGAGCTCACTTTCTCAGCTGAGGGGGGGGGGGGGGAGAGGCATTAATGCACATTTAGAGGGAGAAAAACTGTGAATGGTGCTGAGCTGCTCCATGTCAAAGTCTACAGAGGAACCAAGAGGAAGGCATTTGCATATTTATCAATGGAGTACTGCTCACCATAATTACTGAGGAGAAGCGAAACACTTTTTCACATTAATATTACAACAAAAATAACTCTCCTTTAAAATTCTGTTAAAATTCTAAAACCGAGCAGAAAAACACGAAGGAACGTCAACATCTCCTTTCAGAGGACAGTCAGAGTCCGTGTTCCCTGCATGGTGGCGGTGCACCGCGCTCAGAGCGACGACAGCGTGGCTCTCCCAGCCCGAGTGGAGCGCGGCTCCGGGAGCGCCTCCCCGCCCCGCACGCAGCCAGGGCAGAGCCCTTAAAACAGCGCAACTCCAAAACTACTCAGCGGAGGAAGTGAGTTTCAGGAGTGTGTGGGCGTCGCCTGCTTTTCGTGATTAGCTGGTGGGCGGAATGTAGATTTTACACCGAGAAGGATGCCGAACGCTTTGGGGAGGCTTCCTGCGATGATGCACGTCGCTCATCTTTGGAAGCATGAGGCCCTTCGGGAGGGGTTGGGGGTTGCCGCTTGAGACAGTCAACAGCAAACTTGTGAACCTGTGGTGTCTGACCCTAGACGACGACCAAAAATAAGTATAACTAAACCCTCCTGTCTAGATTAAAGTCAGATATCTTCCAGTTACTCTTCGCTCCATCAGAGACCCAACAGTCAAAAGTCTGAGCTAAACATCATTTTCCTAGAAAAACCACAGCCCCCCCCCCCCCTCCCAATTTAACAAACAGATGTGGTAACTGGGTAGCGGGGGTGGGGGGCACAGTTGACTGACATTTCTTTTTGTCTGTCAGCAAGGCTTTTAACTGGGATTCTCCCCACTTCCAGAGTCAGTCAGCGATCCAAATTAACTCCAAATTAACTCTGCATAGATGGCTGCAGCTGACTGAGTCTGAATGGCCATATCACAAAATAATGAGCTTTTCTTTGGAGGGGGTCGAGGGGAAAGCACAAAAGAAAATAGTATATTCATTTTGCCGTGCTGTGCTGTTGCCTCCACACGCTGCCTAACTCGGAGGTCGATGTAGCGGATTGATGACAGGATGAAACGGGACGGCTAGACTTCGCCTCAATAACATTCTCAATAACATCTTTATTTGGTCTCATGCAATTTAGAGCAACACTGGCCTTCCAGAAGCAGTCTTGGACCTTTGTGTTTGCATAGGGAGCCAATGCAAACAAACAAATACATTCTGGGAAATTTTAGAGCGTTGAGTTTTCTCTCTCGCATTTGTCAAAAGCAAACTGTCAAAGGATTTAAAACATGGGATCAGAGATTGTAAATTAAGAACTTGGCTGTAGCTTTAGCTCAGTCAGGTTCTACTAAGCCTAAATCCAATGATTTTGTCTAGGCTTCTCAGGAGGACACAATAATAACTGCACAATAATAGCTGCATATAATCATAGGGGTAAATACAGGCAGACCAGGTTTTATATGATCTCTCCAACCAGCTCTTTAGATCAGCAGCTCTTTGTTTTTGATTAAATCAAAACAAAGCTACACAGTCGAATACTTGGATAGTTCAGCCAGGTTCCAAGCCCGGGTTTACAACTGACTATTTGAACGTGACGCGGTAAAACACAAATACTTAACACGGGAGCATAAATTCTTTATTCCGAGAGTCAAGCTAAAACATTACTTCTAAATAATGCTTAAACTACAGAGCAAAACTTAAAACGTAGCGCCGCAATCACAGCTTCACGTGTGCGCTGCGCTATGGAGATGCCAGGCATCGTTTCTGAAGTCATCTGAAATGCATTTCCTTTCCCCGGGAAAAAGAGCACCTTTGATAATGTAACAGCTCGAGTGGAATACGAAAGAATTAGAACTGTTTCCATATTGGAAAAGCATCAGGGGAAGGTTTGGAAAGAGTTGGAGGGAACAATCTGATGGAGCCAAAACGTGCCTCTTAAAGGGTGCAGCGGTCCGGCGTCCTCGGTTACAGTGGCAAGCGGCCTGAATAGTTTCTGTCACAGAGGCGCTGGCAGCCACAATGCAGTGGCGGTGCTGCCCAGCTGCCCTCCGGTGCCAAGCAGCTTATATAACCATTTGTTTCCCTTCTGTCTGAGGTGGCTGATGCAGAATATAGATTAGGTCTCGGACATAGTTGTCCATTAACGAGACAAACCGCTGCGAAAGTTTATTTATCGGACCACGGCCACTTGGTAATTGTCTTTTGCGTAGTCAAACGTCCAAAGATGACAGGATGGTATGGCTGTACCTAACAGTGTGGACTATTTCCTTTCACAAATATTTAAGCCCTGATTGAAAAGTACAACGTGTTGTCAAGCTAGATCAATAAATGAGAAAAATGGTGTTTTTCACCACTGTATTTCAAGAGTGAACCCAGCGATTGAAGACTGCATAATAATTTAGAAAAATATTGTAACTTTAACTTTAGGCATCTCCGATGTCTTTCTATAATTGCCGTATATAAAAACACTTTCAAGTGATGCTATTTTAACATAATTCAACTGCATGTCGTGAAACACATGCATATAGTCTACAATAAAGTACAAAAATAAAATTCAAAACAGCTTGTTGCAAATATGCATACGCCTGTTAATATCGACCTGTCAAGCGGAGTCTAAAGCCGTATATTCTTTATCGCAGCGAACGTTGTCCAGCTGTATGTTTATTTAAAAACAAAAATACAATAGCATCTTACCAAAAAACACCGGCTTTTCGCATCTGGGACACTTGGAGGTCATTTTGCATAAATAAGATTGATCTCAGTCCAGTTAATGTATGATAAGAGTACCGGGAGCGCTTCGGGTCCCCCGCAGATGCAGAGCAAAAGCTCCGCGCCACCCAAGTTTCCCAACTTTAAAGTACCGGAGCGCCCCGCCTCCGTTGCGGTCCTGTAGACGCGGGTTTGGCTCTTTCGCTTTTGATAGGTTCCCGCAGACATCACTTAGTTCCGGTTCGGAACCTTCCAGGCTCCTCTCGCGGAACCGCCAGCGCCGGCACCGGGAGGAAGATGTGGCCACCAGCGCGCCGCTCAGACTGGGAAAGACGTCTTTAATACCTTAAGTGTAGAGATGACGAGGTAATTCCTAGTAACCAGTCAAAGGGAAGAGATACACGTAGTTAAATATTTATCGCTACCCTTTTTTCGTTCTTCCGTTTCTTCAAACGCGTATCATTCTACATTTTTATTTGTAAAACCTGTGTAGCAGATGCGTCCCCGACGAAACGGAAGAATGCAGTTTACAGGAAATCTTTGAACGGCCCTGAGTTTACGTGTCCACGCTTTTTTGATAACTAGCGGGGGTTTTGAAACAATGGATGGCGTCTTATAGCTGAAAAAACAAAATCTGGACTCATTGTCAGAACAAAAGAAAGGAGGTTTTTGAACTATGAATTAAACGCAGCTGGGGTTTGTTACTTATTTTTCCAGAAGAGATGGTATCTTACTATGTTTTTCAACACATGGGATGAAAAATGAACATACAATCAAAGGTTTATATACCCGTACAATCCAGGTCCACCTAAGATCTGAGCCTCGTTTTGGCGTCCTGTAAGGCCAAGTAATGAACATTTATTTCGTATCATCGTAAAACTTTGCTTTTTGAATGTATTACGGTGCCTTGTACTTGTCATGGCTATAATAAGATTTGTAATGCAATTCCTGTCTCAAACTATGAAAAGTGTTGTTATGGGTACAAGACATCAGTTGTATGTTTTTCGTAAATAATTACTTCCATGTTTACCGACCTATATATTCTCCAATTCGTGATCACCCGATACCAGTATAAATATTGCAGCATCCAAGTTCATTGAGAAGCGGGTATTTCCAATACCGATACATCTTGCAAATCATTCGTTAAAATCTTGTAGTAGGGAGGGGGAGGGGCGGTTGCTTGGGCCTGAGGAGATCACGTTTCCTCTTCTTGCAGCCCTGAATTTGTTTACACGACCGCGTCCTCTTGAAATGTATCCTTCCGTATCTTTTGAAAGGCCTCTGCAAAGGAGAATGAGACAGGGAGACGATGATACCTTCTCGAAGAATCTACGTAAAGATTACATTTGTAAATTTGGGTTTGAAGGAATGAAGAATAGAAATACAACTCTGTGTAACTTGCTTTGGTAGACCTGTATTCCTTTATCATCAGTTCACACCATTGACCCACAAAGCTGAGGCATGAAACACGCGCCGATTACACCACTTTATGACGGATTCGGGGTTCCCTCTAGCGGAAGATATGGGCATTTGCACAGAGATAGCATCAAATCCGAATTACACTAACACGTTTTGATTTACGGGGAGACATAATCGGATTTGCCATTTTACTAATTAGAGTGTTGCATTTCATCTAAATTCCTTAATTGTTTCAAAATACCTTTTATGTAGTTGAAAGGTATCCCTATTCCTGTTAACAGGAAAACGAAACCCATGGGAAACCAGAAACCAATGCCCTAATAGCAAACTTTCCCACCGACGTTATAATATTGGAGTTAACAACGTAACAACATCTGTCCAATTCCGTAGTTAATTATAGATCATGGATGAGGAAACGCACAGATCTTCGCGCAAACACTTCGTAATCTTAGGAAATGCTTCTATGATAATAGCCATAAAATATCTGATGACTTATTGGCGTATTTCTTATTTCCATTTGGTATTTGCTCGATGTTAGTGGGCAATGCGTTGAGTGATGAAGTGTAGTGCTTATTTCTGTTACCGGCCCCGAAGTGGTATACGTGTCGCTCAGGATACGTTCCCTGATATGCTATTGACATGATTGTCTCGACGCGTTGCTTTGACACATGCTGTTTCTTAATTTTTTTAGCATCGTGCTCATTGTGTGTCATTGAGCATTAAAGCCCACATTTCACTTAAAAGTTTTACAACAGCTTTGCGCTTGGCTTCAAAGCAAGACCATGGTATGAATTATGTAACCCCTTAATGGATACTTAGTTGTAATGATGAGTTTTTTTTCCACCAGGTGGAGTATGTATTCCACACAGACCAGAAAGCCTGACTTAAATGTCTGAACTTTCTGAACATGTCCAGTAGGCGGGGTTGTCTGTACTTGATGATTACCTGCAGGTTCTGCCCACGGTCCACTGGTTATTTCCCACTGGATTCAACTAGACAGTGACTGACGGCATGCAGAAATTCCATCCATTTTGACTTGCAAAAGCGACTCTGAGTACTATTGTTCCTGTGTGCGATATAAAGTGCTTTAAATTACATGTTTTTTGAACGGAGATAAGTATTTTTAACAAGCTAAGAATGGCGAGATAAATATCAACCATTGATATAATCAATGATGGAAAATGCCTGTTTTCCTATCTAATTGATCACGCTTTAATCCCCTGCCTTAAATTGGCTATTTCAAGTCGGTAATAAATCCTAGTGATTGTGGTATTTCTGATTACGTTTGTCGCCCCCTGCAGGCCTGCGGTCAGCTTTGGACAAAGCAGAAACGTTTCCTCAAAGCAGAAAACACACTTTGTTGGTGTGCTGTGGTAATGCCTTTAAAAGAAACAATCCAGTTACATTTTTGAAAATACAGCCTCAGTCTTTCTCACCATAACCACAGTGCATCGCTGTGCAACTATAGTTAAATTACCAGATATATATCTTCATAAATCTTTTTTCCAGCCTATAATCATGACAGCTCATTCCATAATAAACATTATTTATTTTTTTGGACATTTCTTGAACTCATTTGCAGTGCCTTCGGTTCCATCTTGCCCTCAATTCAGTTCCTCTCATTTTTGTTATGCTTGAAGTTTCAAATTAACTCTTTAAACAGGAAAACGTTACAGGACACCATTGTAGGAAACAATGTCTGTGAAATTACTATTGACCCAATATTTAGCTGTATATCATGAACAGTGGATAATTTGAGTTATTATATTTTTCTTTGAGGAAAACATAATTAGAAACCATACAATTAATCTTCCACGCAGTTTCTCGCTGTACACAAATTATTCTCCGTGCTCATATTTTACATTTACTGTAGCCCTGACTGTCGCTAGGTTCATATTCCATATCTAGACTACTGCCGTTTGGCTGACTGACAGAGTTCCCAGCCTTTATGTGCTGATTTATTTCCTGCTATACTCCAGGTTGGTGATAGGCAGTAGCAGATGTGAAATCAAACCCCAGACAGGTTCAGCTAAATGGGCAAATAAAGTGTGAGTTCAATAATCATGTGCCCAAAGCTAGCTGTGCAACCTCTTCTCCCCCCCCCAACATAATAGCCTGAGGCTTAGATATCGTAGAACCTCAGATGCTGGGATGCCGGCAGTGGGACAGCTGTTTCGGAAGAAGAGCTAAACCACATTCCAGGTTCCTCATTCCTCCCTCGGGACGGATCTTCCGGCTTCTGTCCTTCTCAGGTTCCGTCTCTGGGAAGCAGACGCCAGGGTTGCAGCCTTGTTGTCATTAATGTTGCAGTTTACACGCTTTTTTTAAACACTTCCTCTCTGTCTTTGGGCCTCTCTTATACACCTGCATATGGGTGCGGCACGGCAGAGATGTTCATAACGTGCTTAGAGAGATGCCCCTGGAATTCGCTGCCTTGCAAATTAATTTCTACAAAGTCAGCAGCTTACTATATGCCTGGAGCTTTCCATATATATTATTAGAAGCTGTTTTTATTATAAAAATAATGTACATTTTTATTACAGTGGATAATTTTCTTTGGCACCATGAATCTTAATGTATACAATAAAATCCAAAGTGTAAAAGCATCTACCATTAATCACAAGTTAATACAGTGGTACCTCGGTTCTCGAACTCGAATTAGAACTCGAACTCAAATTTCTTGAAAGTCCAACAAACCAGTTTGACCTAGTACTCGATCTGAATGTCATAAGTCGAACCGTGAATGCTGACCTAATATAAATTGTACGCACCAGGAAATGAGTCATACTACAGTGCAATTCTTACTTGAATGCCTTCTTCACA
>JABFDZ020000066.1:4372334-4392516 GCA_019775955.2 Pollimyrus isidori | reverse complement strand
CCGGAGGCAGTATGGTTTATATATAAATTACATTAAGGTGGTGGAGGATTTGCGGATAACGTGGGAAGCTCCCATTACATTTTGTTTTCACCTGCCATGTTATCCTGCTCTTTTGTAAAAAATGGCCAATCCAATTCAAGGTCAGCAAGGCAAACTTCTTGTAAACTAGATAAAGTAAGATTTCTACCTCTATGGCCGGGTCTTTATTTCTCCGTCCTCCCTAACCCCTGTAAGGGTCCCCTATAATTGTTCCAGAGACGCCGGATAAATGGCTGATTGTGCACTATGACCTCAGGTTTCTGTCTCACTTGTGTGTGTGTGTGTGTGTGTGTGTGTCTGAAAGGAGAGCAAGGTGGCACATGCAAAGACGACAGAATTCGGATGCTCCTGTCTGACGTGTGCCGTCACTGCAGAATATTCTGCCTTCCGTTTGGCGTGTCCAGTGCCGGCCGTGTCAGTGCCCACTGGAGGGTATGTAATGGTTGGCAGTGCGCTCGCTCTGCCAGCGCGGCGCCTTGAAGTGGTACCGAGCGGGCGGACCTGCCCCTGCAGCCGCCTGACAAAACATCGCAGACGCGGGGTGCGGAGGCCAGCACAGGCGGTGGGCGGCGCCCGCTGCTGGGCAGTTTCAGGCAGTCGGAGGATCCCGCATGTTTTTGTTTTATAGAGGTGGCCAATTGTGGCTGGGGTGCCTCCGTGCGGCTGCGCCCCCGCCGTGACTGTGTCCTACCTAAAGGTGACTTCTGTGGCGCTGCTCCAGCTCTGTAGAACAAAACGCTAACCTCTGCTCTTTGTCTTCCCTTATTTTTGTATGTTGGCCTTCTATGCCAGCATTTCCATACAGTAGGCATATGGCCAGCCCAACACAAGGCTAAGCATTAAACACGAGATGCACCAGAGCTGAGTGTATGCTTTGTATTAAAGATGAACACATCAGGGGTACATTTGGGTTAGTGTCCTCATTTGGCATTGAAACATGGGCCATCGGCGGCCCCTCTGAGACTCAACGCCCGGTCGTCCCCCCCCACTGGGCTATGGTGCCCCTGCCACGCAGCCACAGTAGATATGCTTGGTACCGAGGCAGGAAATGGATGCCAACGTGTAACTGAGCAGGCCGCCTGGCGCTCATGCTTCCTCCTCATCCTTAATGTCACTGTCAGTGGTTGGGCGGTGGAAATGGTCACTTTGCACCCATTGCCTTTGACATTGATGAGGCTGGAGAGCATCCCCCAGGGAAACATCTGTCTCATCAGTTATTATCATTTATAAAAGGTGTTTTCCGGGCGTCTGGCAGCCCTCGCGCACGGACAAACTGCCTCTGGCGAGCCGTGTCGGCCCGTGGGCAGCTGGCTTCCTTCAGAGTTTTTCAGGGAATGAATGGACACCATCATTTTTACAGACAATATGTTGATGACCTCTCAATGAGACCTCGACTGTTATTGGCCGATTGCGAGATCGTCTCGAAAACCTGCCTTCGCACCGGCCCTCCACGGGTCAGGTTCTCCACCCCTCCTCTAGGCGAAAACCGCACCTCTGACAAGACAAATGGTTAGTTACTATCCACTTTGAACTGGATGTTACCGCCCCAATCCTGTTGTTCTTTAATGCTGCAGGTTGCAATCTGTATGAAGGGTGAGTGAGACATCCCCATGTGGGTGACAGATAAATACATGTCACGGTTTCAATGGCTCCTGTCGCTGGGTGGTTCGCATCCACATCTGTCAGAGCTCAGCTTACTCAGGCGGACGGAAGCGGCGCCTCTTTAAATGGTTCCTCAGGCCGCGATGGATGATGAAGACTGTATGCCACGTCACGCCATTTTCTTCTATAGATATGAATTAACTTTTTGTTTTTCGAGCGATGAATTATTAATTCCAGTGCTCTATTCAAGGCGCTAAGAGTGCTTTCTTGGCCTCAGCGTGGAATGAGGTTTCGTTCGGCGTATTTCCTTCCTGACACATCATTAATGGAAACAAAACCACGACTAAAAAAAGGCAAATTACTTCAATGCTGTGAAAAAATGCTTATTGAACAGAGATTGATACAAAATGGAACTTTCATTACTTTATTATTATTGTTTTGTGACTGCTTGTGTAATCTGTCATTGAGAAGAAACTTATAAATAACTACATTTTTAATTATTTACTCGAAGCAGGCCATAGCACATGGCGTTGTTTCAAGCTCCTTCAGGCCATTGTCAAAAAGGATGTTTGTAATATTTTATATTGTGGGAAGGGAATGGCGGGCTGTGTGGGAAGGGAATGACGGGCCGTGTGGGAAGGGAATGGCGGGCCGTGTGGGAAGGGAATGGCGGGCCGTGTGGGAAGGGAATGGCGGGCCGTGTGGGAAGGGCAGCCCCGTTCTACTAGATCGTGCTGTTCAAGGGTGGGGCCACAGAGGCACTGGCCCCAGGTAAAAACTTGTTGACTCTCTAGAGGCCAGACACCAATTCAAAACATATCATTGGGTAATGATAAGGTTGGTTCCTGCGTATGTATTATGGACGGTCTTGTGCCCCCCCCCCCCTCCCCCAAATCACTAGTGAAGTTTGAAAGTGGTCCGTCAGGTCAGCGATTTTGAAGCTGTTGCTGATGGGGGGTGGCTGGATTTGTGGCCTGAGAGCCGGTAAACACTGCAATGGGGGGGGTTGGCTTGGGGAAGGACCATCCTCCCCAGCAATGGTCACATCGGGTCTTAACTGGTAATTCGGACCTAAGTATGTTGGTGTGAATTAAATCTTTATACATGTAGATCTTAATTTTGCCGGTTAACCGTGTTGTTAGATTTTTCTCCAATATGACTCTTTTTTTTATGACGAATATGACATTTGCTTGGAAAGATAATTCTGGCTGGTCAGTGGTCGCTGCCTTGAACACAGTGTGGATACAACTGGATGTTTAACGTCCTCGCGGGGCGTCGGCGTGGTTTATGTGCGGCCTTTTATGGTAGAGATTTTCTGAGAGATACATTTCTGGTGTCTTGTACCAGCATGCTTTGTTGGGATTCTCCCCAAATTTGCTGTGTATTTAATCACTCTTCCTTCAATGAAAATGATTCATTCAGTAAATGTTATTTTAATGGTCAATCTTAAACGTACAACAGGAACAGCCTGCCTAACGCCGCAGGCTTGCAGATAGAGCCGTAGGTACACGGTGCCAAAAAGAGGTAATCGTCTTTGTGGGGACTGCCGTACCTACGCCTTCATGAGACGATTACTTGTGTCTTGCTTACGGCAGTTTAGTTTTCCTGAGTTGTGTGGATTTCCTTTTGAGTGCATGCACACAGATGTGGAGACATGTACACAGTTGGAGCGTGTGAATAAGTTTAATAAGGACACTCTGTTAGTCTTGTTGCTCCTGAGTTATCGGCGCCCTTCAGTAGACTTAATTCTGATAGCCATTGGTTGAGGGTTGATTGCCGGTCACTCCTTTTATCTGTGCAGTATTTCAGAATCAGAATTGTTTATCAGCAAGTGGGTTTTTTTTTATACTAGGAAATTACTTTTGGGTATTGTATGAAACAAGCAGGGCAAGCAAGATGATAAATCGTATATAAATAAAATAATGTGCTTTAGTGCATATAATGTACGTACTGCATTGCGATATAGCGGCAGGTTTGTAAAACTTTTGAAATCTGCATTTACTTACAAGGGTTTTACACACTTGTAGGGGGAAGTCCTTTTCAAAGAATGATAATAATGTTATGGGAGAATATTCTTTTTGAAGCTGTGCAGTTCTTTAAAATCCACTTGATAGTATAGAATTATGGTATGTCAATGTCATAATTGTTCAGTAGCTTTTGTCTGGTCAGGGAGAAACTGGCATTTTCAGCGCTGGCTACGTTAACAGAACTTCCCTGCTAAGATTTCCGTTAATTTAGAACCCCCCCACACACCAGACACCATCTTAAACTCCAGCTTCGACACCATTTCCGCCCAGCTGCCCGTGTTTTGTCTCAGGTAGGACCGGGTCGGACGGTGGGAGCGGCACCTTACGTGAGTCGCAGTCCCTTCTGTATCTGTGGAGAGAGAAAGCGATCAGGCTGCCCTGCTGTTTGCCTTCCAGGAAGGAGCTACAGCTTCTCCGCTCACGTCTAGCCGCAGAGAACATGATTATGAGCAAATATTAGGCCGCTCAATAGACCCCATTCACTATGCATTTGCTTGCATTTTGGACACAGTGAGGTACGTCTGTCTGTTCTTTAAGGACGCTCTGTATTCAGCCACTGAGTCAGCCAGCAGCTGTACCGTCCTAGTTGATCATCACTTTGTGATTGCTGGGATTACTCCCACCCCGTATATACTCATTACAGAAATGACCATTTGTCAAATTGGCCTCAAAGAAAGCACTGTTTGAGTAATAAGCATAAAGCTGGAGCTGCTTTAGGGCAAACAGAAGTTGATCTGGGGACTCAGTATCACACACTCTGTGGTGGTAACATCTAATTACGCCCCGTCGATTGTGAAACATCAAGACAGACTCTGCTGTAGACTGATTATTTTGGACAGTTTTGTCTGTGGGACTCTGGCAGGAAGAATCCATTTTGTGTGTCTGACAAGATGCATTTTGCTCAAAGTTGTTGGAAAGGCAAAAAAAATAGTTTTGTTGAAAATGCTTTTTTTAATCCCTATTGCTGTCTACCTACTGAACTGCTTTCTTGATTGTTTCAGTGTTCAGTCTTTGTGCTGGTTCACGTGCTGGTGTGCATGTGTCCACTGTGTTCTACCCGCCATACACTCACTACCTACCTGTCACATGCCCACTATCTACCCAATACCTGCTTGCTACCTGTCTGCCATCCACCTACTGCCTACCCACTAGCTGCCTGCCAAGTGCCTGCTACCCACCACATGACCACTACTTGTCTGCTACCTGCCTGCCACCATCCATGTACCCACTACCTGTCTGCTACCTGCCCGTTACCCGCTACGTGCCAACTACCTGCCTGCCACTCACCTGGTATGCACCCACTACCTGTCAGATACATGCCTGCCACCATCTCGCTACCTGCCTGCTGCATGCCCACTACCTGCTCACTGCCCCCTACTCACTGCTCGCCTCATGCCCAATACGCACCCGCTACAAGCCCACCGCCCATTACTCACACCCTGTACACCCTCTACTCGCTGTTTTCTCCCTACACTCCTTCTCCCTCTCTAGCTCCCACGACCTCCTGTGACTCGTCTCCCTGCCAGATGGTCATGGCACCCACTAGATTCTGGACCTGCCTGCCTGCTCCTCGATTTTGGTCCCCGCCATCATGTTTGTAGCCGTCCCGGACTGCTGCACTGTGACACAGGATTGACGTCTCAGCATCTTTAGCGAAATTATTTATTTGTGTTTTTTTCCCCCTATCCTTAAGCTCATGTGTTGCTCGAGGTCTCAGAATCACAATTACGTGTTCTATTACTACAGATGCAGGCAAACGTTTTTATAGTTGTCTAAATATGACTCTTAGGATTAAATGACTGAGTAGGTAGCTGAAACAGAGCATGTTTCTCACTGAAGCGCCCATATTGTATAGAGTGTCATTCAGATTCTGACTAGATTTGTGTGTAATTCGTCTAATGGTTTTCCAGTTTGAAGCTGAATGTCAGTGTTTGATGGGTAGACCCATATCACATTCCTGTCTTCACAGATGGGCATGCCGTCGGATAAAAAAAGGAAGAACCAAAAACATTGCCAGAAGCACATTTTGTTTTGCTGATTTTACACCTGTTCCATGCCCTGTAGTGCTGCTCAGCCAAGGCGGTTTCCATTGGCCAGCATCATCCAATCAGGGGACATGGGGTTGGGGCCTCAAAAGAAGTCGGCATAGATGGCTGTGATACGCGTGAGGTGTCGTGGGGACTTTAGTTTACCTGTTCTCTGAGCTCCGTCGCCATGGGAACTCCAGGAAAACTTGCAGGTTGGACTTGGGGGACATGCTGCTTTTTGAACGCCACTGCTTGCGGGGCTAGGTGGCTGTGAGTGACTTTATGGGTTCAGCATCGATATTAACAGGCAGGCTGGTATCCAGAGCTTGGCAGTCCCCACCGTCTGTCGGGTTAACTGTGCCATCGGCCCTCGATAGAAACCTGGCCTCCAGTGTGAAATTGACAGCAGTGTCTAGTGAGACGTGTCTGAGGAGTATGGTGACAGTCTCAGTGTATTTCCACATCGGTACTGAGGACCAAAGGCAATTTGGCAGCCAAACAGCGCCCCCTACCTACAGGGAAGACAGCTATGTCTGCCAGACATTGTTCCGAGACTGTGATCAAGCGGATTGGGTAGAACTGGCCAGACAGAAGGCCAGTGGTCTGTGTGGCAGGGGGCTGGAAGGTTCTATAAAGACTGAAGAGTAGCCAAGGACTTAAAAGGACTAAAAAAAGCCTGAGGTTTTCATACAAACAGATAATTGTCCTGCCACGACATTCATGTGATTACATTTTGCTTTCAGCCATTTTGTCAGCCTGTGTTCATGCACGTGGGCACACACAAGCCCCTGGCTTCAGCTGCCGGCCAGTTATTGGGGCTCGGGGGCCACTACTCAGCATGGGGAATCTACGGCGGCGACTGCACTCCACTCCGCCGCTCAGCATACAGGTGTGCTTCCTTTATGAAGGATGATGGGAATTAAGGAGTGTTTAAAAGCCACGTGTTTTTCTCCCACAACACTGAATGTTTCTCAGTGTTGATGTGAGCAGCAGTTGTGACTTGGCGGTGGTGGGGGGGGCAGTCTAGAGACGGGTGGGAGGAAGCTGATGGATCTAGTCTTTGTGTCTTCACTGCCTTCCAGGGGTCCTTTGTTATGGGTGATCCATTTCACATTTGATTAACCCACCCGACCCATGAGGGCCGGTTGATTTTAATCAACTGCAACAAGATAATTAGATTTTTTCCAGACTGGCATGTCCAGTCCAGCTGATTTGGGTGGAGATCTCATATTGGCTCATCATTGCGTCCTGCTGTGTTTGTCACCCAGAGGGAGCAGGTGAATGAATCCGGTGATGATTTCATGTTGTGCATCTCTGCCAGGTAAACAGTTCTCTGACAAGAATCCATCTGCTTGACTTGGCTAGCTGGAAGCGAGGCTGTGGGGGATGGGGGGCCCTCTGGCCACTGCTATCATTTGGGGGGGCGGGGGGCGGATTCCGGCTCTTCCCGTCTTCTTTTTTTGGAGGAATATTGGGATTGAAAAGTGTTACCTAGGCAGCTGACTGTGAAATGTGAGGACCATATCGGCGCTTGTGTTTTCCTCATTTGAAGGTATAAGTTTGAAGGATGGGGGTATAGATTCAGCCTCGACACCTGAAGCAGAGTTGTCCTCTTTTTAAAGAATCAGTCAGGTTTATTGGCCAAGTATGTTCTGACGCACGGAATTGGTCTCCAGTTGTCAGTGGCTCTCATACATACAGAGCTAAGCGTTCCTTTTAAGCTGGGGGTATAAGGGGGGCCATGATTCATGCAGGTGGGTCATCTTTAAGATTAGCCAATGATATGTCTTGATTGCGTGAATGACAGGGAATGGGGCACTCTGGGGCACGTTCTGTGCCGCTGTTCGGAGAGCTCTGATTCCTCCATTATGGAGTGTGAGTAAGGAGCATCGCGGCCGCCACCGGCCAGACACAGCGGATTGGGGCAGCCCACGCACGGCTATAAAGCTGAAACCGCGGAGAGTAAGACGCTGTCGGCCCACGGAGCTCTGGTCTCTTTCGCATTGGCACTGGTGAAAGTAGCGACTCGCTTTTCTTATGCTGCTTTACAACCTGCATGGGTGTGTGTGTCATGGCCTGGGATTCTGGGGAGAGGCCTTCAGGCCTCTAAGCCGCTGTCCGTAGATGATCAGGCAGCAGTAAGCAGCTGTTCCCATACGTAGTTAGGCCTTATTTTCTTAAATGTAGGCATTAAACTGTGTAAGTGATTCTCCACCTAGATATTTCTTGATTGATAGATGTCTCATGGCGCATGCACGTGTGTGTGCAATGTGAAAGTTATAGGCAGTAATATGGTTACTCAAATACTGTTATTCATGCCTTTTTTTAAATTTATATTTGGTAATAATTTGTGGAGGTGCTTTTTTTTGGAGTATGAATTGGTTGCGGGTATAAGGCTTGAGTGTGGACCTTGTGTGCTGGGGTACTTTGTGGTTTAGAGGAGCAGGTGTAGAGGTGGGGTTACAAACAGCCCATGTAGCGGGGGCTCGCCCCTTCGGCGACGAGCACTTCTGCGCCGAGGAAGATGAAAAGGCCACAGTAAAGGATGTGTTGCTTAATGAAAGCTGCACATCAGTGTGACACATGAAAGGGAGAAAGTCCAGCAGAACCGCTGGTTCTGGGGGCTTAGGAACAGACGCCAGTGAAAGGGGAGCGTGATCTCTCCCCACCACAGACAAGGGCTCACGGGTGTTCATGATCTGCCTGTCGGTCTGAGGCCTTTTGCCTTTTCCTGCTGTCAGGGATGCTGCTCAGGGTCTTGGGGGTGGGTCAGCTGATATGCCAGGGTTAGCCTCTCCTTGAGCTGGGTACTGTGGGGGCTTTTGACTGGTGATGGCCTAACGAAGCTTCATGAACCATTTGCTGTATCTTCTGATCCCAATAGTTGGCCGATCTCTGTTCATAAAAGAGCTCAAAGCATGCCCCAAAGCAAGCCAAGAGCACCACCTAGTGGGGTCAAAAAATACAGCAAATGGTTCATGGGGCTTCATTTGGCCATCACGACTTTTGACCATGGTGTCACTGATAGCTTCTCTGAAGTGGATGAACACGTGGGTGAGCAGGCGTCTAGCTAGTTTTGTAATGAATTAATCGGATCATGTCTCCGCCTTTTCAGAGCGAGTGCACGGCTATATTCTCACAGTTTGGTTTGTAGTTTGAGGCCTTGGGGTGTCTGGACCCTGTGTGTAGTGGCAGGAATGGGGGAGGGGGGCACTTCAATGGTGATTCATGTGAAGAAGTAACACACTACAACGCAGGATATTACACCGTCACTCTTATTGTATTGTGTTGTTGCTTCAGGATGCGTTCATTTAAACAGGGAGTGTCATCGTGATTTGGTGACTGGGCCTTGTTGCGGAGTTTTCCCGCCGGCGTGCTTTCGCTTCTCGAGCCCGTGCTCGTGGTGCTTGCGGCTAATCATAATCTCTCCCCAAACGGCCCATCTGCTAGCACATGACACAGAACGCAGCATCAAAGCCTCGTGTTCCACAGCGATGCACCGTGCTGTGGGGGGGGGGCTCGTCGCCGGAACCTCCCGACAGATTATTAGCTTATGTAATTAAGGACGCACCGACTCTACATGTTAAATAGCATTGTCTGTGTTAACTCCCCCATAACGCGGGTCAGACAGTCTGATGCGGCGTCTCTCCGGGATGCCGAGGAGTGCGGTTGCCGGGGTTACGGTTTTTTAAGGCTTCGTTTGAGGGCCCTTAAGGAGGCTCTGCGGTTTTGGGCTCTGCAGCGGACCGCGAAATGTTTCATGCACCGTTTATCCCCTGTCTCTTATTTACCATTTGTAACTATTAAAAATGTTAATTTATGATCGTATATCATCACTGCAGCCCATACTTCTGCTTAACACTGTGGTCTTTGTTCCATTAATGAATCATCATGGAAAAGATTAAATTGTCATGAAGTTTAATTTGTGAGAGGTTTCTTATTGATTGTCTTGCCCACCCACACATTTATCCAGCCATTCGATTCTTGCAGTATCAGGTTCTGAACTCTTGATTTATCATCCGGAGAAACGGGGACATTAATGTTTGTTCCCCCTCGCCCACAGGCTGGTCCACAGTATTTCCACCAGTACTGCTGTTCCTGTACTGCTACGCACAAATCGGACTGGAATGGGACGAGAGACTCTGAGCGGACCTGCCATCCAAGGGGCCTCTGGATTCGGACTGGAAGCACCGTGGTCCAGGACGTAGCGAAACGCTGGTGCTGTCGGCTCCCCCTTCTACAGTCGGTGCTCCTGCAGCTCATCACATACACAACTCGCTGCCCCCCACTGAACTTTCAATATGACCGCAACATGTGCCATGAAGATTCTGGGCATTGATTCTGCTTAATTCCTTTGTGGCTTCTCTTCAGATGTTTGGCACGGTGATGCGATTTAAAGGGGCCACGCCTTGAACGTTGGATTTGCAGCCTTGGCTATCCAGTGCGTTTGTTTGGTGACACTGATGGGGCTAAGCCGCTTTGTGGAGCCAATCACATTAGGGAGCGGGTGATAGGGAAATCCTATCTAATTACTTCAACTCTTCCAGCATCTATGTGACACGTCTGTCTATAGAACGTACTGGGGTATTAGGTTTTAAACAGCTTATTGTAAGAATGCAAACCTATTACAAGTGGATTAGTGATGTAGAAATGAATTAAATTCCTGTATTAGATGTAAGGGCTCTATTCCTTTTGGGAAGGTTTGTCGGTGACGTATCAGGCTGCCTGTCAGGACGTCACATGGTGCTGTTCGTGCTGCCTTATTAGGATGTTGCCGGATTAGGTGCAAGCTGTGGGTGTTGCGGTTAATTATGTTGCTCCCAGATTTGTTACAAGGAGCGCTAGCAGTCGTCTGCCTACCTCAGCGTCTCACCGGCTCCCCCTAGGTGAATGACATGCCCTCATAATTAGACCCGACTGTGACACTGCAGGTACGGGCAGTTCTGTCTGTAACTGAAACACCCTCAGCGTGCAGGGCTTTGGACATGGCTGCATGCTCCCTGAATTCTGTGTTATAAAACTGCATTTGGATAAGAACTATACAAACGAGAGGAGGCCATTCAGCCCATCAAGCTCATTTGGGGAGAACTTGGCTAATAGCTCAGAGTTGTTAAAATCTTATCTAGCTCTGATTTAAAGGAACCCAGGGTTTTAGCTTCCACTACACTTGCTGGAAGACTATTCCATACTCTAACTACACACTATGTAAAGAAGTCCTCAAATTTGTTCTCCCACTAATTTCCACTTATGGCCACGAGTTTTAGTATTTAAACTAATACTGAAATAGCGATTTGGCTGTGCAGTATTCCCGTTAGAATCTTATAGACCTGGTTCATGTCCCCCCTTATTCTCCTTTGCTCAAAGCTAAACCGATTCAGCTCAGCTAACTTCTCCTCGTAAGACTAGAAATTATTCTCAGAGCCATTAGAAAAGGTGCAACGAAGGCAGCAATGTCCTTCTTAAGGTATGGAGACCAGACCTGCACACAATATTCTAGGTGTGGTCTTCCCAAGGAATTATATAAATGTAACATCACCTTCCTTGACTTAAACTCCACACACCTAGAGATATCACCCAACATTCTTTTGGCCTTTTTCTAATGCTTCCCCACACTGGCGAGTGTGGGACATGGAAGCATCAACATACACACAGAGATCTTTCTCATAATCAGCTACCTTTATTTAAACGGAACTCATAAAATATCTGTACTTTATTTTTTTGCTCCCTGCATGGATTACCTTACATTTATCTGTGTTAGATGTCTTCTGCCAGGTATCAGCCCAGTCGCTAATTAAATCCAGATCCCGTTGTAGCCTTTCTGCTGCTGGATCAGTATCTGCTACACCACCCACCTTGGTGTCGTCTGCAAATTTAACCAGTTTACTGTATGTATTGGTACCATTATCATTAATGTAAATTAGGAACAATAGTGGTCCTAAAATTGAACCCTGTGGTACCCCACTATGAACACAGGCCCACTGTGACATTGTGCCTCTAATAACTACTCGCTGCTTACTGTCAGTTAACCAGTTTTCAATCCAAGGTGCCACAGTTCCTAAAATCCCTGCCGCTTTGAGCTTTAGCAAGAGCCATTTGTGTGGTACAACATCGAAGGTCTTCTGGAAATCTAAGTAGATCGTAGGAATTGATCGTTGTGATCAATTCCACTGGTAGCTTCCTCAAAGAACTCAAGTAGATTTGTTAAATAGGATCTACCTCTCCTAAATCCATGTTGGGTATCCCTCAGAATGTTATTTGGATCCAGGTAAACTACCAATTTCACTTGGATTATAGCTTCCATTATTTTTCCAGTAATGCCAGTTAAACTGATTGATTGGCCTGTAGTTTGCTGGATTACTTCTATCCCCTTTTCTGAATATGGGTGTTATATTAGCATGCTTCCAATCTGAAGGCACCACACCAGCAGATAACGATTTCTGGAATATTAGAGTTACAGGGTGGCTAATGATATCGCTCATCTCTTTTAAAACTTTAGGAATGGTGCCATCAGGACCCTGCGATTTTATTATTTTGAATTTAGCTAAGCTATAGTTATACATATATTGGTCATAGACGATGCTGTATTCATACTAATTGGTGGTAAGTTACTTGTCTACTGTGAAAAATAATCATTTAAACTCATTTACTATATCAATTTCATTTTCAATTATAAGGCCCTTACTGACCTGCAAATTAGTGATTTCAGCTTTTAGAGCTCTTTTGGCGTTAAAGTATTGGAAGTCATTCTTAGCCTCAAATGCAATTTTTCTTTCTCTTGGTCAGTCAAATGCTATTTTTAACTCTACCCGTACATTGACATACTCTTGCTCAATTTTTAAATCATTAGTTATTTTCCTCCTGACTTTATTCTTAATTTCATTAGTAAACCACCTTGGTTGTCGTTTCCTAGATTTAGTTTTTTTGGAAACGGGTATAAAGTCCTCGTGCACTTGCAACAATGTGTTTAAAAAAAATTCTCATGCCTCTTCAGCTGTTATGCTATTTAACTCCGTCCACTTTACAGTTTGTAGTTTCCATCTCAGGTTAACCTTCCTAACATTGTATACTTTTAATTTCAACTTTGCTTTTCTGACACTAAAATTAACGTAAAATTTAACCATAAATAAGTATATTAAAATTTTAGGATCAGGTGTCAGCAATGTCGCATGATACCTCTGGGACTCGGGTTCGAGTCTCCACCCCAGCTGTACATATGCGGAGTTTACATGCCCCCCCCCCCCAAGTCGTCATGGGGATTCCTCCAGGTTCTTCAGTTTCCCCCTACAGTCCAAAAATGTGCTAAGGTGGATTGAAGTTGCCCGATGCCTCCTTGGACGTGAATAGTGAGTGTGCCCTGCGATGGGTTGGCACCTCATCCTGGGTTGTTCCCTGCCTTGCGCCCATAGCTTCTGCGTTAGGCTCCGGACCCCCGCAAGCTTGAATAGGACGAGCAGTTATAGAAAATGGATGGACAGATTGACTGAATAGATTGAATAATTCATTTTAATCATGGGGGGGGGGGGCTAAAAAAATATATATACAAGTTTTCATGTATAAAATAGTTTATTATAAATAACATTACATATCTTTACAAATAAACTCTTGTGCTTACAGTAGTTAAATTTTGATACAGGAAAAAGTGATTCAATGACGTGCAGAAATCATTCTGTGTATATATATATATAATCTTCATATTTTCTCTTTCTGCTAAGGGTCACATTCCTCTGTCACTAGCTGGCAGCTTTCACTGACGACCACAAAAATAGTCCGTAATGGTTTCTTTGTCATTTTCAGATACGCGTGCTTAGAAGTGCGGCGGCGACTCAGTTTAGCACTGTTTTGTAGGTGGGGTGGGGGGTGTGGGGAGCTTTGTCGGTCACACGGGGCCAGCTGTTCCTACTCCCATTGCAAACTGTGGGTCATTCTAAATGCATCCACAGAACCATGGATTGAAATAGTGTTACTACAGTGTCACCCAAGTCTTTGGATGTTATCGGCACTATCTTGGATAAACATCTCTGTGCGTAGGCTGTTCCTTCAAGCACTGTTCCACGATCCCTTCTGGCTCTGAATTCGCCTAACAAGATGCTTAAACATCATCCCACCTTTTTATTGGGAGCAGTGGGAACTGATACATTCCACCAGGTCAGGCATTATTGCTCATCAGCGGCCCAGAATACAGGCATCTTTGCTGTGACAGCCAGGTTCATGTTGCCTCCTGATCCAGGTGTGTAACGCCTCAGCAGGCTCACCGGTCCCAGTCACACCTAGTTATTTCCAGTAGGGACGGTTCGGAAGTCTCACTGTGGAATACTTTACGTTGTGGCAAAACGTTACGCCATACCGCCAAAGTCCCTACATTTGTGCTCTACAGTAAGACCCTGGTTAGTACTTGGTGTTCTTTTCTCAAACTCATCTAGGGTCAGATGACTTTTCCATTTCTTACTCCCAGTAGCAGGATATTTTCATGACGCCAACTAGCTGCAGCACTCCACTGGTATTCGAGGCCGTATTGTTCCATAATTTGAGACTGTCGTGACACTTTTCTAGGCATTACGGGTACATTTCGTATGAAACGCATCAAAGTACTCAGGTAGACACAGGTTTAACGCTTGAAGCTGAAGGGTTTTTGGGGAATTACTGTTCTAATAAATGCACGCCAAAGTGAAACGGTAATAGTGTTATACAGGATCTGTAATGATTCAGGCTTATTCTTTTGTCTTCAGACATGACTACTTTTCAGGAATTGTTTCACCGTCCTCTGTGCTAAATCTCAAACCCCTTCCCCGAGTTATTGTAAACGGCTGTCGTTATGGTTGGTAAAGTCGTCACATTCTGAAGCAGGTGAGTCACTCGGCCCTGTTCAGATTTGTTTGAGAACAGCAGGTGCTTCATTCAGGTCAGTTAGTGACCTACTTGCTTACTGTGAAATCTTAATTGAAATTATTACTCAATGGTACACTTAGTCAGGACCAGATACAGATATTTCACAGGCAGGCAGCTTGTGGTTGTATGGGGGAACATGGTAATTCTGAATAGTTCAATGCCTGTCAGCCTCATCCTAAGAATTTCTCATACTGGACCAACAGGAAAAATATATGTCTACATTATCTAAAATAAATCATGACTGGGGAAACCAGAATATTTGAAGTGAAAGTGATTAATCATCATTGTTGACAGCACAGCATTACAATGAAATGTGTTTTCTGTAACTAACCGCTATGTGATAGCAGTGGACAGCAAATTCAGCACTTGGAGAGTGGTGCTTTGCTGGCTGGGGATTTGAACCTGCAGCCTTCTGATCACAAGCATGCTTCCCTACCCATTAGGCCACCACGGGTTTCTGCCGGGGATCCGGGTGTGGAGCTTGTACCCCCTTGTTGTGGGGCTTGCTCCAGGTACTCCAGTACTTCTTGCGTGTGTGTGTGTCCCCTTCCAGACTGGTTGGCACCCCAGCCAGGGCTGTTTCCTGCTCCCCAACCCTGAATCACACAAGCAGTTCCACAAAATGTTTGGCTGAAAGGGTAACTAGCATCTGTAAACAAAATGCCGTGATTGCATTTCTAAACTCCACACAGATCTAAGGTTAAGGACGTACAAGGCCACAGGGAATAGACGCAAGTAAGCATCTCGTAATCATGCCATGCTTTGCTCTGAGGACGCTGAAGAGGTTAAAGATTTGGAAGACCCATCTGTCATGGAAATGTATCACTAACTTCACATTTTCCTCAACCCCTAAAGTCTTTATCATCCAGAGCAACTAGAGACAACCAGGGTACAACCTCTTCCACATGCAGCTAAAAAGAGCTAATCATGATTAGTGCAAGAAAAGTTCTGTGTCCTTCATCGTGAATTTCCGCTTTTTAATTTGGACTTATTCCGCTTTGTTCGACAATCTTAGCGGCTGAGGCGGGGCTGCAAGGCTGAAGCACACGGTCCCATCGAAGCTGGGAGGAGGACAGTCAGCTTAGAACGTCAAGTAGAATACTAGCTCGCCACAAAAGAGCAAATTGATGTTGATGTTTTCTTCAGAAACACCAGTAAGTTTAAATTGTCTCAAAATCCTGGCTGATAAATAAAAATATAACTTCTTTCCCCATTCTGTAACTCTACAAAAGAGGGTCAGTTGAACCTCAGTCCTGTACCTGATATATACACAGGTGACCAAGCAGACACACAGCAGAGCTGTGATCCTGCGAGACCTCACGCATGTTGGGGCCACAGCTACGACAGTGTGGTGCTGTAGCTGAGCAAAGGATCATGGGATGGGCCCTGGGCCACACCCTCTGCTGACGGTTTGCCAGTGTACTCCATGTTGCAGAGGCTCTGGGCCTTTGGACGCCTCCAATCGGAGCTGGTTCCTGGGTCTGAGTACAGTTAGCAAGATACGCCTGCACGGCCTAGCAGTGTGGCAGTTCTACGAGAAGATGTCTTCCTTGTCTGATTCAGGTGATCCTGGGTGTGAGATGTCAAATATGGGCTGGGGAGAGTCCAGTGGCCTCTTGGCCTTGAGCATCCTCACCATCTCTCCCAGCTGTGCCTCCAGGATGGACATGCGGTTACCGAGGGCTTTGATGTCCTCCTTCAGTTCATGCTTGAGCTCCAGGATGGAGGCCTGTATCGAGTGCTCGGGAATGGGGTAGAAGGTGTGCTTCACCTCTGGTTGAATGGGGCTCCGATCCTGTGGGGTCCGAGCATCTCCCACATTGTCCAGCCGTAGGTCGCTTTTGGTTATGCCGCTGTCGCAGGAGTCAGTCTTCTTCAGAGAGGTCTCCTCATGTGACTTGGTCCTTTCTGGCAAGGTCTCCATCGACTCTGCTTTGGACACTTTGCTCCAACCATCCGACTTGCCAACCGCCTCCTTGAACCTTCCCCAGCCTTTTCCTCTGGTGGGCTCTGTGGGCTTGGAGTTTGGGTGGCTGCCCAGTGCGGGAGCCTGGAGCTTGGCACGGTCTGACACTCCGGAGGTGGAGGCGGCAGAGACCGAGGGCACAGGCGTGGCGGGACTCTCCGTCACCGTGACAACGCTGGTGGTGGGGGTGACATCGTGGTTGGTGGCCTGCTCTATCTGCACAACACCCTTCTCCACGTCCATCTCATCGAAGGTGCGCTCCGCCGCAAGTCGAGCCTCCTTCTGCTGCCGAAACCTCTGGAAGAGCCGGCGTACAGGGTGGTCAGGGGGCAGGTTCAAAGGGGCCTCGTTCTTCCTCCTCAGCAGTTCCTCCTCCTCACGCTTAACATCACTGATCTTTCGGAACACGATCTGAAATGACAGCGTATGGTAGCTGTTATTGAAACGGTACAATTTGAACTGTGACACTTCAAACTGAAGACCATTACTACAGAAGCGTGGATCCCAGATTCACCTGACACGGGCCAAGGCAAGACCATCAATCGAGAATGACCCCCAGGGAAAAATATACCTTGTGTTTTCAATGCAGAATTCCAAGATCAAGACCGAGCAGAAGATGGGTCTCAACCCTAAAACAAGACCATCTGTATGAAATTCATTAAAACAGCACCAAGACAATGGACATGGAGGCGTATGGCTCTGTGGGTAGGATTCTGTGCCGGTGATCAGGAGGTCACCAGCTCATATCCCAGGGTCAGCAGCGTGTTTTCACCATCAGGCCCTTAACCCCTACTGCTCCAGGGACTGGCTGACTCTGCCACCTCAAAAGAATGTCACTCTCGCTACAACCGTCTGCTAAATTCATAAATGACTCAGTTTGCTCTTACTCCTCTGTTTTTTTTTTTGCCTCTTCCTTGCCCTACTGAATGCCTAATTAAAATTTTATAGAAGTACTGCCACGAATAAAACGCGGGCAATTTTACGACATTTCTCCAAGTGTTATTGGAATCATTTATATAAATTACCACAATCAGTTTGTTTTCCCTGCCCACCCCCTATGACGGTACATCTGGTCCTTTGGACTAGAAAGAAAATTTCATGCGCAATAAAAATCTCACTGCTTTCAGGCAACACTGGAGGCATCTGATCGATGGGGGAAAGTCAGCTGAAAATAGCAGAAACGGGGCCGGCACTACAGAGGAACAGAATTTGCCTCATAATTCATGTAAAACCATCAAACTGAAAAACACAAGTAAAAGGATGCCGCTAGTTCCTTCACGCAGCCTTATGAAAAATTAAATCGCTGTGCTTCTGGAAGCTCGTCTCAGGGAAAGCCTTAAAGAGCCTTTTTTTGAGGAACATTGTGTCACCTGGGAGCAAACAGGGATGCATCAGCCGTGGTCCTTGCTAATAAGACCTCAGCCACGATAATTCTGATGATCTTTTGACGTCCCCCTGAAGAATTATTAAAGAATGCAAAAATTATACAATGCAGGTTCACACAGGTTTCTCAGGACTGGCCTTGTGACCTAGAGGTTGTGGTTCAAGGAGCCAGTCTGGTTCCATAAAATACTCCACAGTCCATGCTCAATGTACCGAAAGACTCCAGTGAACAGTGAAGGGGCGTTCTTCCTCATCCACCCTACACCGTTATTCACATACAAGGAATATTAATTCATTAACTGTCACACGAGGCTTTGATTTGAATTTCATTTCATTTTCTCCTGACTTATCCCCCTTATTCCTTTCAAGCTTTTGTTCTTTATAAAACACACACTTCCCACGGGGCGATAATCGCTAACGGCCAACCTGCATTAGCCCTTCAAACAGAGTTCCGTCTGAACGGATCTTCAAGGCGAGGTCTGGCTGAAAGACCGGTGTCCCATTAACGCGAGGTAACAGCCAGGGCTACTTTCAGCGAGCAGAGTGCCCCGTTGAAGGGTAGCAGGCGGAAGTGGAAGATGCAGGCGGCGGGCAAGCAGAGGTCAGAAAGGGGTCAGCGGTCAAGCTGCGGAATGTGCTCCTCCGCAAAGCGCTAATTCCAATGTCCCCTCTGTGCTATTCCCAGTGCCGAAGCGCCGCTTCAGTTAGCCTCTACCAAGACAGACATCTATGCAACTCTGAGCTCGTCGGCCGCTTTCTGCGTGATAAGTGGCTCCCTGCGGAGCAGGGAAAGAAAAATTGACACTACGATCTGGGACTCGACTAAGGCCGTCAAAAAAAAAAACAAAAAAAAAAAAAAAACTGTACAATACACCGTTATCCATCCACGCAAGAGACTGCCATGTTATTGTTCTCCTTCTCGGATGGTAATCGAGACGAAATTTAATTTCAGTGAGGCATTATAATGCCACAGTTAAGTATGATCTAATGGGTCAGCGTCTCAGATGTTATGTAAATCCCCCCCCCTCCCCGCACCCACCCACCCATTTTTATCCACACTCGTTTATACACACTAGAGGTATAATTACAGCACAGTTGTACTTATCATGGTTGAACGCGGCATTGATATTTTCTTCTGGAAAAGTGGTTCTGTTGAAAGGGTTGTGTAACTGGGGCCACTGGTTTCTCAGGACTGGGACCTAGGTGGCCAGCTGATGATGTTTTACCACAAAGGGCCTGATGGTGACGTAGGAAAACAAGTCCACAGAATCCTTTGCTCCAAGGAACTGATCTACTGTATAGACCTGGGGGGTGGGGGCACATCCTGGACGATGCACAGAACTCCTCCTGTCCGCTCCCGCAATGATCTGTATGACATTTTTTTTTTTCACTCCTCGATGCCACAGACAGGCTGAAATTAAACAATCTGCTATACACACACACACACACACACACACACACACACACACACACTTTCCATGACGACTGCAGCAGCTGACTGGAACGACTGGAAACACGCCGCCCTTATTGCATGTCCCAGCTGCTGGACAGGTAGCCTGGAGTAAGCTTCAAAGTAACAATGTAAAAACCATTAGAGAAATTCAGCGGGGACCAGCCTGGAACCACACGGGGCGAGAAAACGGCCGCAGTAAGAGCGTATGATGGCTGCATATGCCGGTGACAAGAGCAGCCCCAGTAACACGCTCTACAGGTGATAGCAATCTTATACTCTATCAGATGGCGGCAGAGGGGGAATATTCAGCGATGAGCTGGCTCTTCTCAAAATTGGCTCTTTTTGAAATGCGAGGCACACTGACTCACTGTGATTTCCCGCCTAAAGGCCGGGCTCCGCTTCAGCGGCCGCGAGAATGTCATCTGGGAGCTCGGTGGGAGGGGATGCCTTGAATCGCGCCTTTCGCTCAGGCGGCCGCCCAGGATCTCTGCTGTGACCTTCCACCGGCACGCAGCTCCGCGGCCTGCAGGCGAGCGCAGGGCAGGGAATGCCACACTTCTTACCTGCCTGTACCGGACCGTGTGCTTTTTCTGCCGTAATCCTGCCCCTTATCAGCCAGCTTGTATTCTGCAATAGCATCGCTGATGTCATGTTACACTCCTGGCCCCTGATTGGACATTACTCACCAGGAGACCCATCATATGTTGTCAGTTTGTCCGCTTCACAGTTTTCCCATGACTGACATTCCCCGGTCATGGAGGGGGGGGGGGGGGGGGGGGGGGGGGGGGGGGGGGGGGGG
>JABFDZ020000066.1:4347623-4359508 GCA_019775955.2 Pollimyrus isidori | reverse complement strand
CCCCCCCCCCCCCCCCCCCCCCCCCCCCCCCCCCCCCCCCCCCCCCCCCCCCCCCCCCCCCCCCCCCCCCCGCGAGTACACAATGCAGGTAATATGCACCAAGGTAGACTAATACGTTGACCAAATTAAACCTGTAATAAGCCTGCTGGTGTCTCCACAAAAATGTGAGCTGATTTGCAGCAAATAGGATTACTGGAGCTTTTTACACAGCGCAGCATTAACCTTGACGGGGGGGCGTGGTTTAGGGCCGGGATCCTCATTTGGCGGCATGTAATTGCCATATTAAAAACGGCTTGACAGCACGCTGGAGTGCAGAGCCGGGCTGTCGCAAGTCTATCCAGAGCAGCAGATCCACAAACACTGCCAGCCGCTCTGCCGGCATGCAAAGACGCCAAGTGGAAGAACATCTTCTCGTAACATGAGCAGCATCTGAAGAGCCAATAAATGTTTAATGGTGTTTCGTAACATTTCTTCGGGAGTGACCGCTGACGCTGCCCTCATTTCGCCTTGAATAATTGCCCAACGAGTCCTTCTATCATTAGACAAAGAGCACGGGGCAGTTTTGTTTGCACGCTAACCTGGTTATACAACAGCACAGGAGTGCGCCTCATCAGGGTTAGAAGAACCTCACTGGACGGAGATTACAGGAGAGGGGGGCTGCCGCCTGTCCATCACGTGACCTCACTTGAGGTTTCCGTAATACTCAGAGAAAGGCTCCTGTGGGGGAGCCTGACAGCCAAGAGGAAGGGGGAGGTTAAATCTGAGCAGTTTCCCCCCCCGCCCCCCCCGACCAGACAATCCAGTGCATGATGGCCTTTATGCTATTACCATCCTGGCATTAAAGGAATGTCTTGCTAGATCTTGACACACAGTCCAAATGCAGGTTTTGGAAATTAGTTTCTCTCTCTCCCCCAACCTGCCTTAGATGGGTGACAAAGCCTGGGCGATTCCAGTGTGAATTCCACTGCGATATTTTCTCTCCTCCCACAAACCTTCACAGGAGGCTTAGCACCCACCGGGGAACCAGTTCAGTCGGAGGGTTCCAACTATACAACAAGTCTCTAGAAATGCCTGAGCTAAACAGTGATTTGTCCTCATTGTACCCCAGCCAGCTTATTAAATGACGGATTCAGCATTAGCTCAGGTCTCAGACATAAGCAAGCAGATCTTTAACGTTAGGAGAAAGCGCATCCAATCATGCTGGGTAGCGTTCAACTTTTAGGGCTCCTTACACCTCAGAAAGAGCCGGCCTATCACATCCGCCAGCAAGAGCCCGCCAAGCCAATCACCTCTCAGCGACTTGCTGTTGTTTCTTTCAAGCGGCTTTGCTGATTAAAACCCTTTCGAGGTGATCCAGGGGTCATCGTCAGTGGGGGAGGGAGCAGAACAAAGCAGCACCTGCGACAGAAGCCTCATGCCAGGCAGGATGAGGGTTACTGCAAAACTGGCCCTCAGAACAACATCAACGAGCAACATCATTGCTCATTTACATCCCAATGAATATTTAAATATCCTGACGATCCTAGGAAAGTTTGGCCCCCGGTATTTACTCAGGCAGACAGAGTTCAGTATATAAGCACCCCAACGGCACATCAATGTCCTTAAGTAAACTCCACAGGAAAGCATAACGCAAAGAGCTATGCGCCATTAGTCAGTCATTAATGCATTCGAATACATTACGCTTATTTAATTTCCAAAAACACTCCATTGGCCTCTCCAAAGCAGATTCTCTTTGGGTGCTCAGACATAAAACGAAGAGGGTAGAGTAACCTTCAGGAGAGAGTTTTGTAACTTGCCGGCAATCGGAAAATTTAGCTAGATAGACTGAAGACGAATTCTGAGTCGTGTGTTGGGGGGTTGAGGTGCTTATCTGCACTGTGTGGGGCTAAGGGTAGGGTTGGGTAGGGTAAGGGTTCGATGTTTGAAGGCAGCATCCCCATTCGCTCTTGAGACACGGCTCATGCTACCAGAATGACCAGGAGCCGCAGCCCGTCGGACGTCACATCCGAAGCCGGCAGCAGATGTGCCTCAGGTGACATTGCACAGATGTTTATGTAAATAGGAGACAGAGGCGGTTGGAATGAATATGCTAATAGGAAGCAACGTCCCTATAGTCAGAACATCATGGATGCATGCTTGAAGGTCAACTGCTTTGGGCCTCATCATAAAAGGAAGCTCTGGGAAGTTTCACACCATGAAACAAACGCGGGGGACGAGCAGTTCCCACCTCGGGCAAACCACCGTCACATTCCCGCACCGATGCCGTCTCGGAGTGCAGACGGGGATCATGGTGGCAATTACACTCATCATCGCGAGGTGGAGGCTGAGCCAACGCTCCCATAAATCACCACAGCATGGCGCTTGCAGCGAATGCGCAGCTGCGATGGAGTGTGACCCCGCAGGTGGTCAGAGCCCTATACACATACATGACTAAGAACACAATCTGGCATCCCCAGTCACCTGACCAACATCAACACGGACATCAGTCATGCCACAAACAGACTACAAACCTTCAGTTATCCCTGTCCAAAATACCTGAATCTGTCAAGGGTTAACAATCACTGATATATTGAACAAAGAAACAGAAGGGAAGGTTAAATAAATAGCACCCTCCTCTCTACATCAGCCAAGGCACTTGGGCAAAGAGCAGTAGGATGAACAGACATCGACACACATTGAAGACCTTCCTCTCAGTAGTAAACAGTCGATTAAATCAGATCATCGGATTGTGAAAATACGTTCAAGGCACCCAGCTTATCCCCCTCGTGAGCAAATGCACGAC
This sequence comes from Pollimyrus isidori, assembly GCA_019775955.2. Classification (NCBI taxonomy): domain Eukaryota; kingdom Metazoa; phylum Chordata; class Actinopteri; order Osteoglossiformes; family Mormyridae; genus Pollimyrus; species Pollimyrus isidori. Next base: position 4,356,726 of record JABFDZ020000066.1, on the reverse strand, counting down.
GGGACTCATTTTCTAGCGAAGCCCCTCTTTGAGCCAGACTCAACCCTGATCGGATCATGGCCTGGATTGGGGGGGGCTCTACTCACAGAAATATAATTAATGTGAAAGGCTTGAGCCCGCACATGTCCTCCTGGCACAAGCATGCCTCTGTGCATCATTGCACCCAGAGAGCTGAAAGACGACGACCACTTTGGGTGCCATTAACCCTTGAAGACAACATGACGAGCTGGGGGGGGTCCTCAGCGCTTGCCATCTTATGCCTATATGCTATGCTGGCTGTGGGAACATGCCCAATGTGCCCATAGCCAGTAGTAATTCATTTCTAGAGAACATCACACATTCAATTACAACTACTTACAATGCAAATTCCCAATATGAGAAATTCAGTTGTGCCTAGTTAAAATGTGAAGTTCTGGTATAAGAAATTTGACTAACTAGGTAAAATGCATGGGAAATTCGATTCTTAGCCAGTTCTGAATCCCACTAAAACAGTTTCCAGTATCCAGAACTGACATTTTAACTTGCTATAAACTGAATTTCTGATATCAAACCATTTGCATTCTAACTAGTTGTAATCGAACTTGTGATATCTTCTAAAAATAAACTAAGGTTAAGACGGCTTGACATACGCTTCTGCCCAAACAACCATTCAGGATGCAAATAAGACGCATTGGCCCTCGGGGGACAGAAGTACTTATCCCCAGAGAAGAGGGCCAGCTGGCAGCCAGTGTCAACGTGCCCCCAGTAAAGGTGACCGACCTGAGCCGGGGACGAGTCTGTGCCCTTACTCACCCTCTTCCTCAAGTTGTATGTCAGCAGCAGGTTGCGGGAGAAGTGGTTGGAGAAGGCCGTGTAGAACTCCAGAACCTTCTGCAGGGCGTCGCGCTTGATGACATGGAGGTCACAGTACGTCAGGGCTCGTACGTTAGCGCAGGCCTGGGCGAGGGTCACTTCCTTCCAGAACACGTCACCAAATACGTCCCCCTTCCCTGGAGCAAGGACAGGGCATCCTTGGTAAACTTTTCCAGTAGTGAGCAAAACCAAAGACAAAACCTGCAATGAAACAAAACATGACAGCAGATGCATACTGGGTGGGAAAGATGTCACCACATTCAGCCATCTGCAAGGGTTCGAATGCACAAACGACACCCAAAGTAAATAAAGAAAATATATTCAAAACGACAAAAAGGCACAAGAAACCTTTGGCACCCTGGAACAATCTGGAGAATTAAGTCATAGTCATTGACCACCAGAGAAAACCGTCATATTTACCCAGCATACCTACCAATACAAATTAACAAAGAACAGCAAGCGCACACACACTTAGCGTTCAGGGAAAAATTAAATGCAGGCTTTACAAAGAGCTTCCCATCATCCGAAAGCCCCGCAGCTTATCTGAGCTGAAACTCACCTATTAATCTACCCTGAAGTCTCGGTCTTAAAAACGCATCAAGTTAATGAATTTACAGGCCCCCTTTAAATGCACATTAAAGCACTTTGGCTGCATTTGCATTGCTAATAGGAAGGGGAGAATGATTACCGTGTTCGCAGACAAGAAAGGCGCTACCTTAACCCAACATTCGCAAGCTAGACACCGGCAGGTCGTACCACATGGTCCTGGAAGGTCGATAGAATTATTTCACCCTCCTCACTAAGTACAGGCGATGGCGTGCAATGTGGTTTCACTTTGAGGAGGACCAATTTTGCCCTGGGGGGGGAGGAGGTGGCACATCCCTCTTTTCTTGTACAGCCCAGTCGAGATGTGAAGGAGGGTTATTTAGAGACTGGAAGCCACATCTCTCATATTCTCACATATCGGCCATTTTCTTGTGAACTCGGTGGGGAATACAGGTCCGAGGGCTTCAGCAGACTGTAGGAACAGCTTTCGGGTGGGGGGCACCACTGGCACACACTCAAATATGTATTATATAGGGTGATGTGTGTTTAGAATGGCTGAATAACCCCCCCGCGCACTCAGCCAAACTTCACATGCCCGCCACACAGCTGTACAGAGTCACTCATACTGAAGAAGCACGACGCAGCACAAGCGGCGGTGAAAAAGGCCTGGAGGCTGGCGGCCACACGGAATGCGTCAGCCTCAACTCTGTCCTTCAAGCCGGAGGAGAAAGGAAACGAGCCTCTGATGGTCTTCTTACTTTGTTCATCTCTTTCTAGTCCTTTTCCACCAAAAGGAGAACATGACGCAACACCAAACAGTCCCTCGGTACTCTAGGACTTCAAAACCCAAAAGTGTGTCCCTCTGCACCAGAACCCAGCTGAGGCACCACGCCATTCCAAACTGCACAGCTACAAAATATACTTATTTCACGGGCTGAAGAAATACACGAAAATGCAATTATTGCTTCCTGCTGAAAAAGTTTTCAATAATTCATCTGCACATGAAGGGACTTTGAGACCACATGCTACAGGATGAGTCCAACGCCCCCCAGGCAGAAGGCTGCAGGGTCACAATGCTCATAACAGGGAGAGAAAGTGCCCTTAACAGCATTTCTATGATGGTCTGAATGAAAGAGATTAGTCTGCCTTACCTGGAAAGGATTTCTACCCTCAAGTAATGGACACACATGGTTCAGCAGTCTGTATCAGGGACTGGCGGTCAGCAGTCTGTTTCAGGGACTGGCGGTCAGCAGTCTGTATCAGGGACTGGCGGTCAGCAGTCTGTATCAGGGACTGGCGGTCAGCAGTCTGTATCAGGGACTGGCGGTCAGCAGTCTGTATCAGAGACTGGCGGTCAGCAGTCTGTATCAGAGACTGGCGGTCAGTCTCAAACAAAGGCAGCTCTGATGTATGTACTTTCAGATTAGATGTTGAACTGAATGTTGTTCAAAATATTTTGTGCGATGACAAAGCTGAATCTAATCTAATCTAATCAGACAGCAACAACTGTCCTTGTAAATTTATTCCCGCAGTGAGAGCTGGGAGCTTTTCTGTTAGAAAGCTCATTAATGTAGGGCCCTCAAACACATACCACTTAGGTGTAGAAACGTGTCTGCTGCCCCAGACTCTATGTTTTCCCATCATCAGTAGCAGCGGCTGCTCGGAAAGGCCACCATTTTTGCAGTAACCCAATGTGGCCTCAGCCATCATAGTATGAGCCAGCATGGTCGAGGTCTCTCTGCAATTCCGGAGCAGAGGGCCATCAGGCAACGACAGGCTTCCAGCTCGCCCCAAAACCAGAACGAACAGCGTTGTGAAAACAGACAATCAACTCAACATTGTGACCCATCAGAGCTTGGTCATCTTGATCATATTTACTGCCATGTACGCAGTGCAACTCAGTAACGTATGGAGAACACTGGAGGATTATAAAGATGCCATTTCACGTGACAGGGGTGTCCCATGTCGACATTAAGCTCCGCATCTCTCGTTCTGGCCATCATACCACTCTTCGACGAAGGTAACCACACAAAAGGTTTGGTGGACGAGGTCTGACTCACGCAGACATCTGTGCAAATAACATGTTCAGCAACGAGCGCAACCCGCACCTTTCATCCTCTCACTATTATCACTCTTGACACCTTTCGCTTAAACAAACATTTCTGAGCAGGCAATGCCAAGGACACTGTCGGCGGGTCCTCTGAGGACAAGCAAGTTTGTATAGAAAAGTACAGCACCCAGGGATTTCAGGGCAACCCTGCACTATGCCATTCAAAAATATAAACTCTCCTTTCAATTTTTTCCTTTCTTTAGCTACAATGCAATATATGGGTAGTGGTAGGACATAGTTTAGAGCCTTTTTTAATGCAAATTTTCTTAATTGACTAGGTTTGCTCCAAGGAGAGACGGGGGTTTGAAACCACTGTGAATAAGTACATTTCACTCCAATTCAGCCACCCGTCCACTGACATCCTCAGGGAAGACTTACACCAATGTATAGCCCCCTGTCTAACTGCATGAACCCCTTGGGAAGACAGATGGGAACGACAGGCCATATTTTCACCATAACACAACATCACCGACATCATCATAAATTTAAAAACAAGCATCATTTCACACAACCAACGCACAAAACACTGACATTTCGCATGTCGTCTCCCCCAGTGGTGACCACTCTCTCCATGTCTGCAAATCTATCGACCCCCACCAAGAACAGACAGCGGGAGGTCTCTCATCTGCGTGAAGACTGGACTGGGACGCCTCCTAGTTGACCTCAGATAAATCACCCAGAAAATCTTTAAATCGATCCAGCTGAGGGGAAGCAAACAATGACACCAGTAACTCTTGCATTTTCACAGTCGTCCGTCTTTTGCCCCCCCACCGGTGATATTTGAGCATCATTAAAAGATCACCTGATCCATCGTGACAGCCTCCTGCAAGTGTTTCAGGGAGGACACAACCCCCCATAGAACACACCAGAACATTCTGCACCCCCCCCCCCCACAAAACTGAGTCTCTGCAGAGTCTCTCACTCCTTCTGGCACAGAAGACACTGAAACCCCTACGCCATAGTTTCCAATTTTCAGCTGAAAAACCATGTTAAACCTTTGAGATTTCTTTTTGTTCCCTATCGTCAATGACAGTGATAGAGTTGAGAAGAACTACTGAATAACTAATACCAGTTTAGGGATGGAAGCGGCATAATAACATTTGTTAAATAAGCGAGAGGCTTGGTTGTCTGCAATTCTGCATGAAAACTCCTTGCAGCAAGTAAGATTTTTTACCAGTGCAACTACAGCTGGAGTTGACGTCGAGTAAATGCAACTACAGTTGAGTTGAGCACGAATTCATTTGTTCACGGATGTTGGAAAACAAGCCTTTGGATGATCGCCACCAAACACACCAAGCTGGTCTTGCAGGTGCAGAGCTCACACAAAGCTTACCCAAAATGGCGACGACTTCATCATCCTGGATGACCTCTAAGGACCCGGACACCACGAAGCAAAGGCTGTCCACGCTCTCGCCTGCGTGGTATATGAGATCCCCAGGGGCACAGTGGATAGTCTGGAACTCCATGGCCAGGGCACGCAGGCAGCCGTCACTGGCCAGCCGGAAGGCAGGGTGCTCCTTGAACACCTTCCTGTTCAGGTGCACGCAGATGTCCGCCCGCATGTCCTTGGGACAAATTTGGAGTACCTGCAGGGGGTGACAGAGCGAGAGGAGAACAAGGAGGGAGTGAACAGGACCTGATCGCCAGCGTCGCGAATCAGGACAGGGTTCTTCCCCCCACACCAAAGTGGTCCCATCACACCGATACTGAGCGTCACCTAGGAGACCACAGTGACTCAGTGTGTGAGAACCACAGCCTTGGCTCTCGCCAGAACATCAGCCTCTCCAATTCCCAGCAGACGCATGCCATCTAACGCCTTTCAGAACCTCCCGTTTTGCCCCCCACTCTGGTTCTGGGGACCCCCCAATACGAGTCATATTCTCATTTTGGCTCCCGGCAGTTACCATGGGTACCACTACAGAACAAAGTCATCAAAAGCGGGCTGGCATCTGAAAGCTTTCTAAAATGAAAAACCAACTTTTCAGTTATAACCGATTTTTTCCACTGCGTCCAAATACTTTTATGAAAATATCTGAAAGGGAACCATGGAATATTTTTCATGAAATTCCTATAATTTTATAACTGTTAGGGTTTTGACCATTTAGCACTATTGAGACAGACTGATTATGTATACATATTTACATTTTTGGAATCAATACTGCACATCAAAAATACATAAAAAATGTTTAGTTCAATGGCAGAGATTATAGCAGTGTTTCTTAGTGTCTTGTCACTGATGTTCCCCAAACCAGCAAACGCCTTTACTGAGCTGAACTTTCTGCAGTGGAAAACCGAAGCAAGCTGGAACTGCACTGTAACTAGTAAGGCGGTACAGCTTGGTTCCTATATGTAAGTGGACAAGTGCCATCAGAGAACTTACCTTTTCGGTGTCTATGCCTCTGGACATGGACCAGGTGGAGGCGATGTAGTCCATGACCCTTTCACTCAGGCCCTTGGGCACCTGGTAGAGCTTCAGGAAGTCCCTCACGCTGTTGAGCATCTCGTGGTACCTGTTGGTGTTGGCATACATCTGCTGAAAGATGGTGGTCACGTTACCAAAGATGGTGGCGTAGAGGAGAGCTGGAAAGACAGACAAAACAGAAAAGTGAGAGGAGGCACTGTGGCACACCCAGATCTACGACTGCAAACTGGTGGTGCCAATGTGTCTCAGGTCTGCCTTTAGAACGTCAAGCAGAGCGCGTGCTGATCTGGGAAAAGGGCAGCATTTTAACAATTCTGATATAACCATCACTGCAAGGAAAAAAATAAACAACCATTGCTTAAAAACATCTGGGAATGTTGTTGAGCACAAAGGCAAAATCAATACAGAATATTTACCGAAATGTGAGAAAAGATTTTTATTCACATGAATGGTTTAAAAAAAAAAAAAAAAATTATAAACGAGTGTAAAATTGACACAGCACGGCTAATTTGATAATACGGGGCAGTACATCTGACTCCTGGTTTGCTCATTCTGTACACAGCGGGACACAATGGCTGCTTTGGTAGCTGGTACAAAGTCACTCAACACCATCTTTCCAAGAGCCTCAGGCAAGGTGTACACCCCCCCAGGTAAACTCGGCTGTGACACACGAGTGCTACAAAGGCATCAGCTAGCTTCCAGCTGTATGGCAAGGGGGAGGGATTATGCAAACAGACTCAGATAATAGCAGGACAGCAGATCAATACTGAAGCATGAGGGGGCGCCGGAACACACAACTCAGTAACCGCCCGCTTACACAGAGGTGCTTACCTGCAACACCCGAGCACCCCCATCCCCCAGAGCGGTTACTGCTCCACAGGATGGCAGCAAGGGCAGGAAATGGACTGTGTCCCACAAAAATAATTAACCATGTGACAGGACACCGGGCCGCAGTGGCAGAGGCGCGGCAGAGTAACGGCACCCGACAGATCCTGTCCGCCAGTATCACATCGAACGCCAACTTGCAGGAAGTGCCTCGGTGACACTGCTTATTTTGCAAAACTGGTGACATATTCGTGTCCTGGCCTGTAAAGGGCATGCTGACCAGCACTGTTCCGGAAATGGAATTTATCAGCACTAAAAGAAGTTCATACTGGCTTTGAATACAGACCCTGAATTCCCCAGTTCTGGTTCTGCCGATATCTCAATCTCAGCTTGTCGATTCTTATTTAGCAAAAGCGAGAAACAAGCGGTTCAGCTGGACGACGACAGGGATGCATCCATCGTACCGAGGGCGAGATTCCGGTGTGTCCGCGGGGCATCTGGCCCCTGGGCATCACTGCAGCACATTTACAGGTAAGAGGGGATGTTCTCCAGCAGGTGACAGTCCTGCGTGCAGGACACACAGTCATCAGCCGGGAACTAAACCATCCACAACACAACCCAGGCTCATATACGGTTCAGAACTGCTACCAGGATTCACACAGATCTTTACATTCAACCATTTTCAATGCATCCCACTAAAAGACCCAGCATGGTGGTATAAACACACAATCCTGCCATATTACTAAGCTCCTAAAAGCTGGAAAACATCCTATTAGTGAAGAAACTGCAAGGATTTCCACTCCAAGCCATGGGAGCATTTTTGAGGTGTTGATTATAACTATTTCCAGAAATGTTACTGGAACAGTTCAGGTTAAAGACCCAAGGGCACTGCTAACGACCCCTCCCCAGTGGAGAATCAAGGGGAGGCGGCCGAGAGAACCATCAGCGATACTTACCGGGGGCCTTTATCAGGGGCCGGCCTCCACGGTGCACCCCCCACCCACACTGGCACACAGATAAGACCTGCTGTGTGTTAAATGGGCCTTATCTGGCTCTCCAGGGGAAGCAGAGTGGGGGGGAAGTGAGGGTGAGGGACAGCACCATATCCTCTTCCCCGTTTAGGCAGGACCACCCCCCCCCGGTCCTGTGTACCAGCTGGGCTCAGCACCCCTCACGCCTTGACACTCCCGGCCTCATTAAATCTGCCGGATCATCGGAGGTACGACGTCGTCCCTGACAGACGGGGGTCAGGATGTTGACACAATAATTCACATCAGCATGGATTTTCCGGGAGGGGGGCCGCTGTCAGCAGCTTTTATTTAGGAGAAAGTGTCTACGGATCACAACGGAATAAACTAAGGAATAGCCAGAGGCATCAAAGCCTCCCCCCTTCTGCGTAAATCCCGGCATTCAAAGTCCTGCCTGTGTGAGCTCTCTGCCCACTATAAACTTAAAATCCTTCTAGCCCCCCCCCAAAAGTGAGAGGGCCACATCCTGTAGGATTAACGGAGACAGGTGAAGCTGGTCGGCACCTGCTCCTTCGCAGGATGCCGGCGTAACGTGCCACTGTCTGAGGCAGAGTGTCCGTCGTGCTAATCCGTTTAGCATTGACGGAGCAGACTTGGGCCCCGCCATCTCCAAAGGGAACGCAGTTCCGTGCCAACGCCGTGTTCCGGACTCCTCAGACGACTCCCACCGGCGGAAATTCCATTCGCCGCACCAAAGCCAAGCTCTAACTCGATTTTCCTCACTTTCAGAAAAGAACGGCTTTAACATCTATCGATTCCCCGCCCCGCCCCCCCTCGTAACCCAATGTGCCGTTTTTTTTCCTTTGCACAGAAAGGATCCAGCAATAAGACAGTGTACCTGCCTTTTGTTGACCAGCGGTTTTTCACGGTAACATTCCAATACGCGGTAAAGGCGGCCCACGTTGACTTTGCGCGGAATGTTGCTTAGTAGTAGCGGTTATCGTTATGAGGCTACGACAGCAGGGTAACGGTAGGGATTTGAAAAGGCAAGCCATGTACGATTCTACAGAATCCACTGAGCGCAAGGACAGCAGGAAGAGATAGCTTGTGAGGAAGCTGGAAAATACACTTTATCACTGGACTAGCTGGCATTACTGCATACACACCTTTTATGATCAATGGGAGAAAAAGCTTCCAACTGGACAGGTATCTTGTTGAGCCATTTGAAATATCTACTACTGGATAGGATTTTTAATATCCAGCCAAGAATCAGTACGGGCACTGGCAGGCCTGGCACATAGTCTATGCCAGCGGTTCCCAACAGGGGGGTCCCGGCCCACAAGGGGGCCTCAGCGAGCTCTGTGGGGGGTCGCGTCATAT
>JABFDZ020000066.1:4330201-4341319 GCA_019775955.2 Pollimyrus isidori | reverse complement strand
ACGGCTACTCACATCCAATCGTCGTCATGGCCACGGCTACTCACATCCAATCGTCGTCATGGCCACGGCTACTCACATCCAATCGTCGTCATGGCCACGGCTACTCACATCCAATCATCATCATGGCCACGGCTACTCACATCCAATCATCATCATGGCCACGGCGAAGATCTTCTCGCCATCAGTGGTGGGGGCGATGTTCCCAAATCCGATGCTGGTGAGGCTGGTCATGGTGAAGTAGAGGGAGGTGATGTAGACCGAGTCCTTGCTGGGGCCACCCTCCCACCTGCCCAAGCCGCTGGCGTTGAAGCGGTACGGCGAGCCCACGCTCTCGGCCAGCATGTAGAGCCAGCTGTCCGTGCGCACCGAATTGGTGTCCTCGTCGATGACCTCGTAGTCGCCGATGCTGTACCAGATGCAGGCCAGCCAGTGGGCGGCCAGGCCGAACACGCACACGAGCAGAACCAGCACAGCGGCGCCATACTCGATGTAGTGATCCAGCTTGCGGGCCACGCGACCAAGACGGAGCAGCCGGACCACCTTAAGGGAGCTGAACAGGCTGCTGATTCCCTGGGGGGGACGGGACAAGAGAGCAGTCAGCTAGATCACTTGCAGCGATACAGCTCAAGTTTACAGGGATCGGGTAGCCCTTTGGTGTTTGCGCGGCTCAGTCTCGGATACCTCGTTTCCACCGACACGGGGCCGGTGCCAGGCTGGTTCTCGCTTGGCGCTTTTTGAGCACCTGCCCGCGTTTCCACCGGTTTCAAAAAAGAACAGAATGAAAATGTTACGTAGGCGGACGTGAAGGTAAAGCTTCGTATGAATTGCAGTTTTTTTTTTTTTGGTTGGACCCGTTCAGAATTTAAAAATTTTATAAGCTGCCAAACTGAAAAAAAAAGATGAGCCTTTGAGCCTCAGTTTTCGGAGTATGACCGGTTGTTCTCTGTCCCTATTGCCTGCATCCACTTTTACCTCCTTAAAAGCTATGTTGCTCCCCAGTCTGAGCATGAGTTTGTCCTCAGGTCGCTGTTTCACCACTGTCCTTTTAAATGATCGTGCAATAAGAGCCTGCTAAAAATTGAACTTTGCAATTTCGCCCCATGATCCCCTCACCAGCCACAATATTTTATTTATTCAACCTGAGGCATGTTTACATTTCATTATTAAATCAGGCCAGCAGATTGATCCTTCATTTTCCACAGAATAAAAAAACGATGTAACGTTATTCCACTAATCAGCTGGCAAGTTGTTTTACTGCCAGCACCGGTGATATTATTCAAAACTATTTCTTATGGATTAAGTTTTCCGGCTATGTGGAAAGTTCTGACGCGACGGCCCATCCCACTTCTGCCGACTGTATGCGTCCAAATTCTGAGACCAGCTTTTCTGCGCTGTCATACTAGAGCAGTTTTTTCTGGCCCAGGGTCAGTTCTTTCGCAATGTAAACGCACAAGACCGGTTCTGCATTGGGGACAAAGCTCGGGACCAGCTCTGGCACCACGTTGGAAATGAAGCGACAGTCGGTCATTTGAACAGAGTGAGCACCTGGATCCCTCCGTCACACGGTCAACGTTTTCCAGTTTCCCCTTTATTCCACATCATCCCTACGAGGCAGGAATGATTCTGATGACTCTGGAACCAAAGGCCCCGCTGGGGGTTAGGTCCCACTTGTGCCCAACAGCTAATGCTGCACACAGTAAAAAAAAAATAAAATAAAAATGTTCCATTGAGCAAAGAAGCAGATAGAGCCTGGCTCTGGCTACTCGGCACTACAGACAAGTGAAGAATATCGCTGTTATATATGCGCTGTGTTGAAGAGGCATCAGAGAGCCCTAACCACCACTCAGGCACCCTGGGCTGACCACAGAAAGCCCCAGTGAAAGAAGAGACACATCTTCCAGCTCAAAACAATATTCCCTCACACAAAGAGCACCCCATCCTGAGTTTCCATCCACACCTCAACATGTTCGAGCATCAACGGGGAAATGAGTTGAACTACTCGGGCTAATCGTTGCAGGCAGTAACCATGAATCTCTATCTTTATCCTAACACCCTGATTGTAGGACACAAGATTCAGTTATGCACATGTCAGTAGTACATCATCTGACTGAAGTTATTAACTTGATGTCAGTGGTTTCACTGCTGATGGAGGAGGATTCAAATCACACCTCAAAGCTTCCATTAACTACTAAGAATTCTCTCCCACCTCCTCCAGTCTGCAGACACTTGAAAGCACACTAAGGATGTCTAGGGAGAGACACCCAATCAGGATGCTCACTTCGCATTAAACCCCACCCCCAAACCCACACCTTAACAATGGCAGCAGCTGTGTTACATTTGGGCACTTCTGGCTATTAGTCATCAACAAGGAAGGAGAGGGGGGCAGAATAAACACAAAACAGCAAATGCAAATGAATTCATGACTGAATGCTGACAGCTTTATCTTCTCAGAAGGACCATGCACAGCCACACAGTATCTAGTCAGTGACACACACACACACAATCATGAATTACAGGTGTTACTGAAACAAAAACAGTGCGTGTGTGCATGCGCATGTGTGTGGGAGAATTTCTACAAGTACTGGAAATACATGGTGTGTGTGCCAGTTCTGTACATTCATACATTTTTAGTCATATTCACCCATTAAACTACTACTACAGCTCACAGGACACCTTTGATCAGCTAGTTTAGAAGATGAAAACCGTGAGTTTGCCTACTTGAGTGACAGCTCGGTGGTTCCAGTTCTTCGCGTCCCACAAACAAAGAGGAGTAGAACAGGCCATGCAAACAGAACAGGGTTCGAAGGGGAGAGAGAGAGAGAGACAAAAACGCTGAAATCAAAAAAGCATGTGAACAGCCAGTGAAACAAACTTTAGAAAGAGCAGCGACTAAAAGGTAAATCATATTTAAATGAAGAACAGAGGGGAAATCAAAGCACAAATGAACAGATCAAAAACATAATTGTGCTCATAAGGTGGAAGAATAGTTACAAATTACACAAAGAAAAATGTGAATAACTTAACAGCAATACAACATTTACTATTATTACCACTTTGATGTAGGATGTGAACCAGTAGTACCACTGCCTTTGTGAACCAATAGTACCACTGCCTTTGTGAACCAATAGTATCACTGCCATTTTCCATGTCACGCAGAACCCCAACCAGAGAGACCCAGAGTACATAACATATAAACACAAACATGCAAGCATAACCATATATAAAAAAGCAAGCTTGCTTGGATCCCTCAGCAGTGCTATTTTTGGAGTGTGAGTGGGCGTGTTCTGCCCGGCCGCTGAAGTCGCCGCTCCTTGCGTCTCCAGGGCATCTGTGGGGAGTGTGGGCGTGCGCCAGCCTCCCGTCGGGACCGCCACAGTGCCCTCGGACCCGACGGAGCATTGGTTACAAGACACAGACACCCAGGCAGACGGAAGCACTAAGCAAAAATAATACCTATGTGATTTTGTTCCGTTTCGGCATCGGGAGAGGCGCTGGAGCTCGACTGCAGGTGTCTTGTACCTTGCAAAACGAACAGTATTCTGTCCAAAACATAAAGCTGACCACATGGGGGTGGGTGACATTTTTGGTGGTCTCAGGATTGGAAAAACATTCCTGGAGCCAATCTTTATTTCCTTATAGACAAGCAGGCAACGGGCTTGGACGAGTCAGGGTATCGTTGCAGCCAGCTTGCATCGGTGGTACATAAAACACGGCACTTCTCTGACTCTGTCACAATCCAGATCCGTATAACGCTTCTGTAAGTACGCCAGCATATCTGCACCACTTACACACTATTGAACATGGCAGCTGCGTCCCGAAGCTGACCGTACCAACACTAGGAATCCGCTTCTCCTCAGAGGGCCATAGTAACCAAAAATAATTGTCAGGGGCCCATCTTCTCCTGCCGGTTAGCCTCATTAATAATAAAAGGACTATGATTTACGGTCCGGTAGTAAACTGGGTGATTCAGCTGGGGTTTGTGGACGAATGAGACAAGTGGTGGCATTGCATCCGTGAGAAAAGACAATCGGAAGAGCTTTACTGCCGTTTGGAGGAAATACTTGCTAAAAACGTGTGAATGCTGTCGTCATAAAGCCATGGACGCTGTCATAGACACTGGTAGCCCTGTCATATCTGAATCCAGCTTCTAGGATCCTATCCATCCCTGTAAGCTTAAAGTTTGCCCTGTTCTCTCCCAACAGAACTTTTAGATCTAAGATGATCACAAACCTGAAGCTAAAAGTGATCAAAGCCTTTGAACCGTGTTCTGATCTCTGGGACCAGGTTCTTTAACTTGCACAGAACTTCAACAAAAAAGAACCCTTTGTGTTATAACTGGGGTATATCATTTCAAGTGGAAAAACATGAAAATTCATAAGAAATCAATGGAGGCTTGCATTGACAAAAAAGGCAAGGTGAGAATAAGAAATCATATACAAAAAAACCCATAACAAAGCTTTGTTGGAGGGAGACTGTGGCACAGTGGGCAGGATCGATAAAACACAAAAACGGGTAGAGGGAGACACTAAGGCTGAACGATGTAGGAAAAATATCTAATCGCGATTATTCTTGGCATATTCTTGCAATTTCGATATGATTTGCGGTATTTTATACATAAAGCTTCAGTTCAGTATTCAGTGTATAATAGATTTAAAACATGAGACGCAGAACTGCCACATGATACAGCATCAAAATAGGACCTGGTCTATTTTCTAATGCAAGAATACTAACTTTAACATGTGAACTGCTTCCAACATGTATTTATTGCTTTTTTAAAACTGCTGCGAGAATAGTTTTACAGATGCATGCCGTGCTCCTCACGTGTCAGTCATGGTCACCAATTAGAAGTGGCCGAAAGCGACTGTGGATACGCCCCCAAAACAGCGAACACGCGAGACCAAAAAGGAAAACAAAATAGCAAAATATTGATTCTGCTGCTTAGGCACAATCTGGGAACAGCGTCTTCGCATCACGATGTAAAGGGTTTAGTTTGATTAGAAACTGTCCTTCATGTAGAGAAATGAGGTATTCAATAAAAGTCTCCACAGTTGCAGTTATTTGTGGCTTAATTTTTAAATATGTATTTGCTGGTATTAGACCTAAGCTAAGCATACAAGGGTTAAATTCTGGGTCAGATGTGCCGAATGACTTATGGGTCATCGGTACTGTACATAGCACATCAGCTACACAGACGCAAGAGACACCAGACTCAGCCGTGATGCAGTGCCATCTCCCTGCCCCGTCAACAGACTCAGCACGGCTCAAATTGCACAAGCGTGGCGAAAAAAAAAACACACATGTCTTTATGCAGAATGCATCTTAAGAATCAATGTTGGGATCCAGCAATCACGCAACGACAAATTAATTTGCTATGACAGGTGGGGGGGATGCGTGTTAAATTACTGCCCCACTACCCCCCAAATCAAACACACACGCACTTCTACTCCTCTCTGCTACAAATATCACCCAGCATCATCAGCCCGAATATTCAGTCGAGGAATTTCGTGATTTCGATGATGTAAAAGCGTCGCTCATGTGGTGAGGTGCCTTGATCGTTTTTATAAAGAATGCATGTGATTTCTCCCTGCTGCATACGCCAATGTCACGGTGGTGGACGTCACAAGCCTCAAAGCCTGACCGGGGAATGAGAGACAGAAGTATTCACAGGATAAACAGGCCTGAGCGCAGTGACTGGCACTGCCATTTCTGCTGGGAGCTCATTTAATTGGTGAGAGTTGGTATCCCTCGGCACGTAATTAAAACAGATGTTGTACGAAACAAACAAACAAAAACAAACTTAAGCGTTTTGTTCCTGGTTCCACCCAACTTGTTCCCTCTCCATCACACTGGCCTTGCAAACAAAAATATCCCAAACAAATATATCCCAGGTAACCATGGACCAGCTTCTGACTGATCAGCCAATCCCGTTACAAACAGGCTGCAGCAGGCACATGCTAAACGCCTAGTATCAGATAAGCCTTTAAATAGAAACTGCCTTCCTCAAATAGGCCTCAGAGAGGCAGCAATAAAACACAACTGATGCTTGCACTAGGCCCAGTGGAATTCTGGGAACGTCTGCACATTTTGTGGTGATTCATCGGAAAGTCCACATATAACACGGATGGCTAGGACTGAAACAATGATAATTTAAAAGTAATCTGCAGTGTATGCTTGCTAATCTGGAAAAAAGGGCTTCGGGAAGAGAGAATTCGGTTTAGAAGCACAAGTTTAGCAAGAGGGGACAGCGCGAAAATCCTCAGCTCTGTTCCAGCATCTCATGCTGAACAAAAAAGTACACTAAAGAGAAAAAAGGAAGGGAGGAAAAACATGTAAAAACATTTATGTGCAGCAGAGAGAGTCATGTATTAAATGATCATTCCACAGTCTGTTCCTGTTGACGCAGGAGACAAATAAGAATCTGCGGCCCGTGAAATGAGAGGAAAAACTCAGTGCCGGGGTTTAAGCAGTCCATACACTAACGGCTTAAAATACAACCGCTCACCATCATGAAGAACAGGTAGAGAACCAGATAAGGAGGCGTTGTAAATATTTAACAAGGCCTGGGGCAAACACCAAGGAGCAGTTAACGTCAATGCATAGGATTCTGGGAAAGAGACTGACCTCATCCACATTCTCAAAGGCGTTGATGACATCATATGGCAGGCATGACAGCAGGTCGATGACAAACCACGTCTTCAGATAGTTCATGCGGATGAGCTTGGGGTCGGAGATGACCTCGCCGGCCGGCCCAACGAACGTGGTGTGGAAATTGAGGACGATGTCCACCAGGAAGATGACGTCCACGATGCTGTCCACCACCAGCCAGGTCACGTTGTTCTGCTTGGTCTTGAAGGAGACGTTATAGGGCACCATGATGGCCGTGTAGAAGGTGAGGATGAGGATCACCCAGTCCCAGGTGGTCTTGAAGGCACAGTAGTGGAGGATGATGTGAGGAGGGGTCTTCGGCGTCTCCTGCTTGTACTGTGGCAAGATGTCAGAGCCAAGCTGTAGCACCTGACCATGGGAAGTGGGAGGTTAATAATCTTGGGTGTGAAGCTCTGAAAGACCTAATTCTCCACAGTAAGTAGCTGGGGAAGGAGGGTGTGTGCAAGGAATGTTTAGCAAGAATGCATGTTGCAGAACACGATATACTTTTTCGTGCGTCTTTTAATCCCAATATCATCAGCACACAGATCGACGAAAGTTTTACAGAAGACTGAGAATCAAACTGCTTATAAAAAGTATAACACAGCAATGCCCCTGCACAGATGATGGGAAAGGCGGTGACCAGAGGCAAGGTGGCCAACAGAGGGCACCCTTTCTACCTCTGCCAAGCGAGAGTGCTTGTGGACGTTCTCCCCCTTGTGTACGGTGGGCTGCAGCTGCTGCAGGACGCCTCGGCTGCTGGTCAGAGCACGGGTGAGACGGGCGAACTTCCCCCAACCTGGTTTGGGAAAGAAAGCCAGACAGCCATGTTGACGCAAGGGATGGGTCACATGAGTGGCACCTCAAAAACACACAGTAATATTTACCCTGTAGAAGAGAAACAAAGGAGAGATACGAAGATCGACTGGCCAAAACATACAGCGAGTCGAACAAGAACTTGGTAGAAATAGTGAGTGCTGGCCCCTCACTTGGTAGCCCCACCCACCTTTGGATGAATCATCTTCGATTGGCTGTTTAAATGCTGTGATGTCACTGAAGGTGCACAGGAACAGCACCACCTTGTCCTGTTCGTTGCGGATGGGAGCAATTTTGACGAAGAACCATACCGGTGTTCCTGAGACACAATCGAGATGACAAACTCAAGAGACCACAGTACTCTGCCCACCCCAAACAGTGAAACACTGAGTTTACACAGATCATCCAATTAGCCATGTTCTTTTCTGACCATCATTCAAAGGAGACTCTCTTTTATACCCTCAACAAAAGTTCCAAGTGGAACAGATGTTTTTATAAAAAGTATCCATTTTCAGGGAAAAGGAGATCTCCAGGAAAGGGCAGGGCCCAAAGAAACTTACGGTTCTTCTTGTACATGAGTATTTCAAATGAGTTCATCTCATAGTTCTCGAAGGTCAGCCGCACTTTCTCAGTGGTCTCTTTATCCGTGAGCTCGCCGTACATGAAGCTGAAAGCACAGCAAGAAGCTCACTGTAGCATCACTGTGACATTACAAGCACCAGGGTGAAGTAGCTGGAGGCGCGACAGGCGCAGAACTCTGAGCAGAGCCGGGCCCGCCATCACCAGACAGAAAGCCAACATCTGCCTTTACACAGAATCTACCGCTCTTGCATCAGCCATCTCCACCATTTGCTACCCCCTCTGGCCCAGCGAAAGCCCTTCAACCAAAGAGCAGCGAAGATTATCTGTATATAAAGACAGGCAAAATCCCTCCCAGATCCCATGAGGTGCTGCTCTATTGATTGAATCAGTAAAGCCAACATACACAGGCATGTTGACAGAATCGCACCCCATACAAACACAAACAAACATCGAGCAGATTCAAAGCTGAGGAGCAACACTCATAAACTGAATCATTGCTGATTAATCACAGGTGCAGCTGACTGAAACGGCATGTAGACAACAGATGGAAGGTCAGGCTTTTCCAGCCCAAGACCCCATCTGTACGGGCTGATATTTGTGCCACTAGAAACTGAATCTGAATTTTATACATTTGAATCTGCAGTTATTACAAAACTGAATCTGAATTTAATAGTTTGAATCTGAATTCCAGTAACTCGAAATAGCATTTGTCCTACCTTAAAAAAAATCAGTCTTGAAATTCAATTTCAAGACTGAATTTTTCGAGGTAGGATAAATGCTGTCTTGAAATTCAATTTCAATCTGTTGTGACAGACATCCGGGTCCTTTAGGAAAAGTAATCGACCGTAGATTCACAACGCGAGCCATTGCCACGTTTACGGCAGTTCTGCAGGTTGGGAGGCGTGTGCCGGAGTTTAGCAAGCGCAAAATCTTGATCATATACGTCATAAATATCAAGCGGCACTGCTATATCTTAATCTTTACCACTTCTCACAAGTTACCAGTACTCTCCTACTCTGAGACAAGCGTTACGCAGAGAGTGGCGGGGCACCGCGCGCAGTACCGACAGTGTTGTTAAGGCACTTCTGTTGTTCCCGACACCTCCGCCGCCGTTCTCACGGTAAATACATTTGCGACACTCATTTCTCCACTTCGAGCGCTGCTTATACAGATCACCATATTAAACGCCAGTCCAATTGATGCTTCCGGTTATCAGCACAGTGCACAGAGCGCTGTTGACATGCAGCAGACCAGAAGCATATCACCTCAAAACCGCGTTATAACTTTACATTTAGATCGATATGGGGGGTGAGTGTCTCAATGCACTCGTGTTGGTGTTTTTTCTTCCCCGCCAATCAGGAGTCAGGAGCTGCTTGTGTGGATCTTCAGATTCAGCCTTTATTGCCACCGTGAGGTTACAGCCAAGGCTAGACCAGGGTGTCCAATACTGTTTTACACTATTTTTTATACAGTTTCTTATCGTGTAACAATATCTCGTCACATAATCGTTTCTTCAACCATTCACGATCATTGTTTTCCTCTTGGTCAATACCCCTAGATGATGTTTGTCAATCATCTCTCTCACTATTTGGTCCCTCGGCTGAACATAATGGTGGCATGGCCATGTCTAGTTGTGTTTTTTTAAATACCCAGCCGTGAATTTTTCAGTCGCAAACCTTGCATCGGTCTTTGTCAGTCACGTGTCCCCATTTTCAGTGTATCGCGGATGTAAACACATTTGCTTAATATTTCATACCATGTTTTTTTTCTCCACAAAAATGTAATGTTTTATGTAATCAGATATGGGCAATTTTCATTACCAAAACACGCTGGTAATGCAGGCGTTTAAGAAAGGGAGTCAAGAATAAAACAAAAATGTCATTGCATGGATATAACTTTATTGATCATATTTACATTCTCTATGCATTATGAAGTGATAAATAATATTACATTCTCATAAAATTAATACTGACTTCCGCCTCATATCGGCAAGATGGATATTTTAAGAGATATTTAGCATAAACACTGCTAGAAAGCCAGATGAGATGAACAGGTGAGCCATAATTTAAACTAAACTGAAAGTGGAAGTAAAATTAATTTCCCTAGCTAGTTTTGTGTTAGTCTACTATATTAACATAAACCAGCAGTGCCAGAAATCGTTCATTTAACCACATATACTACCATATACTAACCAGACGTACGGTCAATGTTTATGCTATCGCTTGTGTATATAAAGCTTATTGTCATATGCATCATAAGGTAATGACAAACCTGCGAATGCAGAATTGGCCCTTGCTACACCCCGGCACACGCCTCCTCTTTTACCCCGACCTGCAGAACTGCCGTAAACATGGGAATGGCTTGCGTTGTGAATCTACGGTCGATTACTTTTCCTCAAGGACCCGGATGTCTGTCACAACAGATTGAAATTGAATTTTTGCTGTCTTTGAATTTCAGTCTCGAGTCACTGGAATTCAGATTCAGTTTTGTAATGCGGATAACTGCAGATTCAAATATATAAAATTCAAATTCAGTTTCTAGTGTCACAAATATCAGCCCATACGTCTCCAGCTCACACAGCAGAAGCAGCCCCTTGATTCCGGAACACAAAGAGTCAATTGATCTGGCGAGAGACTGATCTGCAATCAATCAGATTAAGTGACTGCACACCTACAGACAGAACGGCTCGAACACGAGCACTTAACAAGCATGAGAGACACTTGTGAGCCTTCCTGTAATGAAGCATCTATTAGCAGGCCATTTTAGCCTTAGCGCACACATTCATGAAGGAATAAATCAAGTAAAGGCTGAGAGTTCATCCCTGGTCGGCCATGTGATCAAGCTGGTATCACAGGTCGGCGTATTCACTGAGCCGCGCCTCCTGTCAGGGGCATTCACCATGAGAGCCACATGGGTCACTTGCCCGTGCCAATTGCCCGATCACATGCAGTGACTATCACCATTTCTCACAAAAATACCCCCCCCCCATGTGTGCCAGTAATATAATGTTGATTCTAAGATTTCATTAAGGGGGGGGAGAGGAGGACAGACACGACACCCTGTTCAACAGCATCT
>JABFDZ020000066.1:4312481-4322518 GCA_019775955.2 Pollimyrus isidori | reverse complement strand
GAAGCAGGGCGACGTTTGTCCACGCCAGTTTAGTATTAAACGGAGAAATAAATCCATGTTTTGATTTTTTTATTTGTTTGTTTTTTTAATGACGTCATGCAGTTTTTCCCAAATGCAAACAAACAATGCAACAATGAGTAAGTACTTTGTTTTGGGGACAAACCAAGGTTACATTTGACATCCGTGACAATATTGGTCATTAACAGTGCTTCATGCGTGTTTTAACAGTTATGTGTAATTGAACTTCCAGGAAAAAAACAATAAGCGCAAAACGGTCTGGCGTTTAACTATTCGCGCTCGATGTGCCTGTGTACAATTATTGGTTTTTGTCTCCACCTGCTGAAACTGTAGATCAAGCGCAGCAGCACAAGAGGAACCAAACATACCTTGGCAGTACAGTGTAGGCTGATTTGACAGATGGAGATTAATACAGCTATCAAATGCAATCATAAGCATTGTGAAGACTTAAGTATTACATGGCGAGAAAATTAAATATATATTGTAGTTTATGTTTTGCTTAATATTTGGGGCTTAATATTTCAGGCCAGTTTCCAAACCTACCCCCAGACTCTGATAGCTATCAACCACCATGATGGTGGCACCATCTGGTTGCACTGATCCTCAGTCAACAAGAGAATTATCACTCACCTGACGCTCGAGTGAGTGTCAGATCCTGACAAAGGTATAATTTACAACTGCCCAGGGCAGCATCTTCAGCATTTGAAATCTAATTTAATTTTAGTTAGTTTTCAATGTGTGTTTTTTTTTAGTTTTTTTATTAAAAAAAATACATAATTTTATACAGGCCTATTTTAGTTTACGTTTTAGTAACGCTCTTTCGAGAGATAGACTAAAAGTTGTAAAAGTATATTATGTGTGTATAATCTTTAAAGAATACTACATGAATACACGGGCAAAGCATGCTCCAGGTGTTAATGGTAATTAAAGATTACTCATTACTTAAGCTAAATAGTATTTAAAAGCCGTAGGAAAGTACTTGTTGTTTTTATCTGAAAAGACTTTATTTTCCGTTTCGTTTTAATAATTTTCATGTCATTTCGTGTCAGTTCACGAAATTGTTTTCTTATAGTTTTAGTCGTCGTTAACGATTATAACTCCGATTTAGAACTAGTTTAAACGCGACTGTGAGACACGCTGTCAGATTTCTGTTCATCCTTGAGTTTCTATGTCCATGGATAAAATGACAATGATTCAAAACGAGCTCCGTGGGATCGTCCTGGGGAAAAGTTACATTTCGCTGTTTGGCTTGAATGAACAATCCCATTCCGACTAAAATCTGAAAACTCCCAATACCAGATCAATCTACCAATTAAATGCAATTACGAGCATTGAATATGTAGAATAGCATAACGTCCCACCGATACCGACAGCCTAAACCCATGCAATACCTTTACCTTGCTGTAGTAATAAAAAGAGGGCATCGCCCATTCACGGATACTCAGAATATGGAATAACCACAAACTATTTAGATATAGAAATGGCTCATTGTAAATCACTGCTCACCTGGAGGTGATGCATGTTTTCAGAATCAGTCATAGATATTTCATGAGCCGTTATCGCTCTTGTGTTGTTGGGCCGGGGTGCTTCGCAAAGACACTTCTTGTTAGCATCTTCCAAAACCGGGGCCGGTGAGCCATCTGCAGACTAGAGGGGGCAGGTACCACCTCTCCAGATTAAAAGTAAGATGGGGAGGGGGTCGTGTTTTGTACCCTGAGAGCAGCTGGTTCAGCTCCCTGCATAAGAACTGCGACAAATACCAACACGCTGAACTGCAAGGTGCGGGTGACCTGCAACACTTACTGCGCCAGCCGAGAGTGCAGACAGCCCCTCACGCTGGCCAAAGAAGGTATCGCAACCAAAAATATAAGCTGTACATAAAATACAATAAGAAAATTGACTTACATAGTATTAAGCATCCAAACGTGCCTATCACAAGGACCATCTGAACTCAAAGCTATTTCTCATAAATGCAGTTAGCCTTAAACTCATGCCATCTTTCAACGTTTCAGCACATTGAAATGACTCCCAGAATACCTGCACATGCAAGATCTGACCCCAGACTGCTAATAGAAAGGAGACATCCATCTGTCCGCCGGCTGAAAATCAAGCAGAGGCAGGCCAAAAAAAAGTGTGCAATATTCTACATTATACCTAATTTTATTACAATGCTTGAATTCATAGGAACCTCCACTGGCAACATGTCAAATACAAGTATAGTATAGCAATGAGGTCCCCATCAAAGGTCATTGTGGGACTGGCAACCAGCCGTATCTCTCCTGCTTATGCAAGACATCCAGTGCGCCTCCACATGGACATTTCTGGAACTGGAAGGTGCTCCAAATAAACACAGCCATCTGCATACTTCCACCTTTTTGCCCAGACACAGAGGTAGGAAAGTTCATGCCGTTGAGACAATACTGGACAGCAAGCACAGTTGGGAACCTGCCTGGGAGCCTTAAAACCACTAGATTTGGCATGTTTATTAGATACCACTCCATGTAGGAATCAGTTACTGCTGAATGCTGTTTTCTACAGGTTGCATGGAGTAGCCTACTCTTACAAGGAACTAAATGAAAAAATTAGAGGCAAGCACAAACCATGGTGATTTATGTAAAATGTACTTTTAATACATATATCTTTCTAGAAGAGTGAAAGTGACAAATCCCAAGACTTGAAGGTTACAGTTAATTTAAGTTATAACATCTCAATGTCAAGTCCAACCAGTCCTCAGCTTCAGAAGGGATCTTGCAGACAACCGTTATTGATTGGACCACTTCTTCGTGGTATTGAGGTGGCCTAGGTGCTCCGCAATGAACCTGTGCTCAGGCAGTTTGCCAGCTGTGGCCTCCTTGAAGTTCAGCCAGTTCTGCAGGCGGCGCTCGGCCGCATGACGGTGCTCCTGTTCGCGGGTCATGAACGGGTGGCTCAGCCAGTACTCATTTTCTGCCTCCTGCTCCAGTCGTGCGATCATGTTGCGCTTCATCTGCCAGGTGACGTGCCGCGGACGCCGGTATTTCCCAATCCACTGCTTCCCCGGTATGCCCTTCCGGAACAACGCCAATGTGAGGAACATCCCGGCACCTCCGCTTCGGCGATCTCCTCAAGGGCAACACAACAACAAGATAATTAATAATCAGTTACTATCAATTGTTTTTAATGCAGATCCTTCGCAAGGTCACGGTATAGCATTACAATCAGAAAATGTTTTTTGGTCTGTAATTCAAACCCTTGCTAATTAATTATAAATTGCTATAAATTAACTCGGTAACTATGTAACAACAATAAAGCCAAATAGTGAATTACCTTTAAACCACCAAAGAAATTATTAAACCTTGATGCGGTGTATTTTTCAGTGGAAAACGTTCCCGCTGTCATTCATCGCACTTCCCATAATCCTTTCTTCTGACCTTTACACGATACATCCGGTTCAACTTACGACGGCAAACAACAGAGATCAAAATAGCTTTAACCGCGTTCGTAAAAACATGAAAGTCTCCATGTATAAATTTAGACATAGACTAGCCGTTGTTTGAGCTGTGCAGCAGATGTGCAAGGTTGCGACAGATAAGAATATTCATACCACCCAAGATTTAAAATTTTACAAACATTTGTGTAAATGTAATGGTAATTTTATAGAAGATATATTTTATTCATTTTCAGAGAGAAATAGTCTTTTCACCTTATCTCACTTGCTGTGAAACATGCTGGGGCAGTTGTGGTTAAGGTAGGGTGACCATACGTCCTCTTTTTCCTGGACTTATCCTCTTTTTTGGGACATGAAAATGCCTGAAATGTATGATATTTTGCTTTGTTTCATGTTAACATTTCCTTTCTGTGGGCATATCTGTATTGTTCTGACTCCTCTCTTTGTGTCCCACCCCTTGTATCCTAGTTAAAGGCCTTAGTCAAGAGCCCAACAGCATCATGAGTCTGCTGGCCACAGGGTTCAAATTAGCAACCTTCTAATCACAGACGTCTTGAAGTTCTACCCCACTGTGCCACACACCACTCAGAAAGAATCATATATGGGTCAATGTTGCCTTGCAACATTCTTAATATTTGCTTAATATTCGTGGGTTCATTTCTAGGTCTGGAACCTGTGTGTGTGGAAATGTTCTCTCTGTTTTACTCCCGTAGCCCAAAAAAAGAGAATTGGTGTCTAAATAGGACACAGATTTTGATTGTGTTTGAGTATGTGTTCTGTAATAGCCTGGAATCCCATCCAAGGTGTCTTGTATCATGGGATAAGCTACAAACTCACAGTTTCTCTGCATCGGATAAGCAGTTTTGGGTAGTGGCGTGTTGAGAGCACGATATTCAGGATCTCAAACTTATTAGGTGTTAATGACACAAGAGCTAAATCCCATTTTATTTCCACATTTACAAAATGAAAATTTTTCACTGAAACACTAAAACAGCACAGCATCGCCCAGTTTCTAAAAAGCTGGACTTGCCTCTTGTAATATTACATATTAATGTGTGTGTTATTAATATACTCAGTTATGTATAAATCCATAAAGGGGAGGCACTAAAAAGCAGTCATATTCACCTCAGAAATATATTAAACAGTAAAATTATTAACATCCACATTTGTGATCTGTACATGTATACATAATAGCAGTGAAGCACTTGTTTAATGACAAATCACACAGGCAGGGTTGAGACTCTCCTTCAAGTTTTAATATTGTGCACCAGTGAGACTGAACCGAGATGATTTGCATCATAATGTCCTCGTATGAACACTGGGGTAACCATAGGAGGTGGAGGAAAAGACAGGGCTGGGGGGGGGGGGGTGATATGTCCTCACGTTTAATCCATCGCTTTGCTCCTGCCATGTCGTGATCAGCTAAGGCAACAAAATGAACATCCACTCCAGGGTAGTTCCATCTCAGGGAGGAAGTTACATCACGCAATACAATACAGCATACACAGTCCTCCAGAGCTGGCCCACGATGCACCTGGGGTGGGCCAGCACAGGCATCTGCCCTGCTCCACAATGATTTTTGAGATCACAGCTTTTTTTTTTTCTCTTAAATATCTTGAAATCCTCTTTTCAACTTTATCTTGAACTGCAAAAAAATGAACTGCTTTTCTATTAGATTGTTAAACAAGGTGTGAAAAATTGGGACCATACGCAAGTATTACTGTAATAACACATGAAATACCATTGCACAGTTAACCCGATGGTTAAATTACTAAAAATGAACACATAAAAATGTACCGTAACTAGTGGTTTCACATACTTTAATAATAATTACAAAGGGGATATACCTAAATAAAATCAAATAAAGTCTATTTTTTAAAATCTTGTACAGGTGAATGCCTCAAAATTACAAAGCAGCACATTACAGGCATAATATGACAATAAATACAACACTTTTGCTAAAAAAAAAAAAAAAAAAAAGTAATCCAGCACAGTTAAGCAAAACAGTAACAAGTAACCATACAAATCAGCCCAAGGCGATTCAAGAGCTACTGTTAGAAAATAATAACAATTACAAATCAAAGGTGTGGACATTGCCCCACGCACCTGCTGAACTCTGCTTTCCCAAAATGACATTCAGGCAGCGTAATTAGGGTCTCGGCGTATTAAAACATCCCTTGTACCGGTGCGTGAGCAGAATCCAAAAATAATGAAAAAAAAGTCAGTTTCAGCTCCAAAACAACAATGTTTCCCAATTCTACTTTTAGGTTTTTTTTCTTGCTCTTTAAGCAATGAATAAGTAATAAAATACAGCAAAAGTCAGAAAACATAGTCAGGCCAGGGTGGTCGGATGCATACAGTTCCGTTGCCTCTCAGTTTTGCAGTTGTTATTCAGCATTTTTTCCAAGATTGCAATAGTGCCTTTTTAGCATAAAAAGTCAGTTTAAAATGTTTGCTAAGAAAAGTCAATTCTAAGAGTTTAACAGATGACAAAACCCAGAACGTATTCCAAACTCAAAAAATGACAGTTTTAGATACTAACGTACATTTTCTGTACAGAAATCAACTATACAATACCTGCAGATGTTATGCTAAGATTTTCATTATAGTACAACTCATGTCAGCAGTGTGTCCTACACGTGTATGTGCATGTGTACGTGGGGGGGGGGGGGCGTGGAGGAGAGAACACCATTTTAACATCTTTGTATGGGTGTTTTGGGGTGTTTAACTAGATTTATATTTGGATTAAAAATCGGCTCTGGACATCCCCCCCCCCCCCACCATAACCTATGAGGTCATAGTTCTGCCACATGGCCTGTCTGGGCCTGAAGATCTAGCTTCCTGCAGGGAGGATTAACTTCTGCTCATCTACGCTATTCTGGCAATTAACGAAGGTGATGGACGTGGGTGGGGAGGGACACGAGAGATTTTTTAAAATAAGACAAATAAGACAGCAGTAGCCTAAAATACCTATACCCTGTGCGTATCACTTTAACACTGTACAATCCCGGCTGTCCACCCTGATTCCGGCTGGCGAACAGGGCTGGTTCTCTGACTCTCTCTCCCGGTCAAGCTCTCCTTGTTACCCTCATTTTCCTTTTGCTCAGAGCTTGAGCTCATTGGCGACCTTGGAGGCGATGTTCTTGAAGGCGATGGAGGTCCCCGATATCCGCTTGAAGCGGACGCCGTTGAGCGAGAGGCGGGGCAGCTTGCAGACCTCCATCTCCCATTGGACCAGGTTGTCCTGGCGGGCGTCGCCGTGGACGCAGAAGAGCAGGAAGCGCTCGCGCTGCTCGTAGTCGCAGCTGTTGGCGTCCAGCACCTTGCGGATTTCACGCATCATCTCACTGGGGTCCATGGAGCTGGTGGTCTTCATGCTCCAGGTGAAGCGTAGGGAGCGAGGCTTCGAGTCTCGGCCATCCTCTTTGGACTCCCCAGAGGCACTCCTGGTGGGGGGGGGGGGGGCGCAAGGAAAAAACGTGAACGGGATGGAAGCTTCCATCAGAATGTCCCGGTATGGGGTGTTTCTCAATACCAAGAATGCAAAGATCACGCTCGTGGTCTTCAGTCCTGCTAACTTGCCTCCCAAGAACAAACTTGGGCCGCAATGGATCATGGGATTGGTTTTATTTGGTAAGGATGCAACCGATGGTACTTGGGGCAGGGCAAGAACAACATCTGGGGACCTTCACCGCCTGTACTTTTGTTCTTAGGATTGTAACTGGTCTTTGGCAATGGAAGATAACATGAAACCAGTACATGAAAGCACAAGGACGGTGAAGTACACATTGAGAAACACCCCCAGAGGTCTGGGAGAAAGGCATCATGACGCTTGATGACCACAACTGAGGGTCGCGATGACATAATGGGTACAGGTGCGTGATATGCATCGCTCTGCTCTACACCCCACTGAATGGTCCTAACAGTAGCAGCAGGCAGTCTCCACACTAGGAATAAGAAGTATAATATCCATAATAATTTACTTTATTACCATGAGTCTCACTGCAGCACACGCCCAGCCATATTAAAGAAAATGAAGATTAAACAAGCAAGGATCAAGGCACAAAGCCTACATCAGATGTGTAGACGTGTCCATTGAAACACACAATGCAGCTATCCCACGATTCTCACTCCACGTGCTCCCAGAATCCCATGCTCCCATGGAGCACTGTCCAAACCCCACTCCCCCCACCCAAGCCCAAGGGAGCTCCAACACACTGCAACCCTCCCCAGATGAGACATTGCTAAACAGAAAAACAGAAAAAAAATGAAATATTTTGGGCCACACTGACTCTAAACATCTGTTTTTTTTGTTTTTTGACTGGGTGAAGCCACCACCCCAGACCATCATCTCCCTGACGAGCCTGCCGCCTCCCTTCCTCCGCCGCCGCTCACCTCTGGCACCTCCCCCTCATTCCCAGCCATCCCGATGAGTCAGTCTTCCAAGGATCAAGGCCCTGGTGACATGGGATGCGACATGATCGGATGGGTCCCCCCCCACCCCCCAACCACCGGCAGGCTGAGCCTCAGAATGCGCCCTCTCACCTCAGGAACTCTGTCCGGCCACTGGCCTCGCCTTCGCTGGGAACCCTCGGAGACAATCGAGAGCAGACAGTTCAGTGTCATGGTAATGCTAGGGCAATGCCGGGGCAGGGCACCAGGGGGCGCCACAGTAAAGGCACTGACACAAACACAGCTGCAGGTGTGTACACACATAGGCACACCCACACACATATGACATGCGCAGAGGAAGCTAGGGCACATTCCCACACACAGACGCACACACTAGACGAACCCCAAAGGAAAACTTGACAGCGCAGCGAGTGGGCGTCAAGTTTTGAGACAAGGGTTCGTGATGCTGAGTCACTACAGCTACAGCCGGCACTGACACGCGGGAAACAGCGGCTCCACCCACAGCAGCACCGCAAAGAGCGCCGGGCCCGGACCTCTCCGCCCCGCCAGCCGCAGGCACGCTAGCTCACCAGGGAACAAGGAGACGGGGCAAAGCGCAAGGCACAGATACCACAGAAAGAACGAGGCAGCTTTTTACCGTGCCGATCTCTTCGTGTCCGTGCCACTAAGAGACCGCGATCCTGGGGGTCACGCTCACAGACAACGCACTCCAGTTTCACATCTCACACTCTGAGCTGCACACAATCTATCCAGAATGTCACCCACTGCAGTGCAAGCTAGGTAACTCCTACGTAACGACACCCGTCCTGTGGGGGCTAAAAAGCAAAACAGCCAATACCTAATAAGGAGCGAAATACACTCCCTAAGTGTGTAAGGTGTGGAAGGATTTTACTAATTTTACTGAAATTTCTGTCTTATACACTTTTATGTCACATAAATAAATATATAATCAAAATAATAAGAACAACAATATGCCTAATTCCAATTCCATTTCAAACACGGTCAACTAGCACTTAAGAGTTAGAACCTATGATTTAGCACTATTAGAATGAGTTCAGAAAAACAAAATGGTACGACTTTCTACACATGGGGTTATATTTCAACATATTTCTATATTTTGGAAATATGTGATACATTTACAATTAAAATTGTAAGACAGAATAATAAACTCTGCAAGAAAACTCAAGGATATAGAGGGGAAGCATTCGCTAGTGTCACTGTACAAATTCTGTTGATTTTAAACGTGCTATAAAAAGAAACTCCACCATGGCATGTTTAGATACAAAAACAGTGCACGAATCACCAATGTGCACATATCTGTCACATGACCACAGGCCACCATTAGGGCTGAGGTGGGAAAAACAAGCAGGGTGGATACCCCTTGTATCACAGGCAGGGTGGAATGGTCGGGGTCAAGGCCTATTAATATGAATAGGGGCTGTGTAAAATTGAGGCAGAGGGGCAATGCTCTCAGGGCCGGGGCTGGAGGTGGTGAGGGATAACAGAAGCGGCCAGCCCTGGATCTCCTGAAAGATGCAGCTATACAATGGTCAACAATCAATGAGCAGCAATCATCAACCATTCTGTGAAGACTGCGGGGATTCAGATGGTCTCGAAAATAACCCCCCTTACAGCTGCAGGACATTGCTGCCATGTTGTGAAAGTGATTTCATTCATGCGCTATATTTACAGATAATAATTTGATAACGCAGATACGGCGGCCATTATAGGCTACATAACAGGGCTTTGCTGATGTATTGCATCATTATAAAATGTCATCCGCAGTATAAAGGTAGAGCAGGCTAATTGTATTTAAGGCAAGGAAACGTCCCCCTCTGGTCTGAACCTAATTATGCTCGGCCCAAGGATTTGCATAACGGAGCTGGGAATTCTAACCGGTACTCTCACTTTAAAATGATATTAGCCTGACTCAGGTCCAGGACGACAAAAGCTGGAGACAAACGTGTCGAAAGTACAGGAGAGCGGCCAGACGAGAAAGTCCATATACGTTTGGGGAAGAACCAACCACCGCTCGCCTCATTTGGTAGGAGAGCATCGCTGGCGGCCGTCTGTGAGTCTGCAGAGCGTGTCCTAGCCTCATGGTGCAGTCCAGGCGTGTCGCCATGTATTAAAATTACAGGTTTAAGTGGGGGGGGGGGGGGGGGGGGGGGGGGGGGGG
>JABFDZ020000066.1:4287613-4298599 GCA_019775955.2 Pollimyrus isidori | reverse complement strand
ACACACACGCTTACACATGCACACGCACGCACACATGCACACACATGCTTACACATGAACGCACACGCACACATGCACGCGCACGCACACACACACGCTTACACATGCACGCGCACGCACACACACGCTTACACATGCACGCACACACACGCTTACACATGCACACGCACGCACACATGCACACACACGCTTACACATGCACACACATGCTTACACATGCACACACACGCTTACACATGCACATGCACGCACACGTGCACACACATGCTTACACATGCACACACACGGACACATGCAAACACACGCTTACACATGCACATGCACGCAAGCGTGCATACACACGCACGCTTACACATGCACACACACGCTTACACATGCACACACACGCTTACACATGCACACACACAGACACATGCACACGCACGCAAACACACGCTTACACATGCACACACGCGCTTACACATGCACACACGCGCTTACACATGCACACACGCGCTTACACATGCACACACACGCATATACATGCACACATAATTCTGCTGCATGTCACTTCAGACGCCCCTTTTCCAGAAACCCCGGGAAGCTGTATGATAAAATAAACCAGAGACTGGCGGAGGGGTAATCAAAAACAAAAACAACAGCAATGCCATCCTCGGGTTGCAGGGCGGCTTGATGTGGGGGGCGGGGCGTGGTTGGGCAGTGGCCCCATCTTCGCGAAGCTGCCTCTGTCAGCGACGTGAATCCCAGCTGACACACTGAGCTTCCGCCATCACATCCTTGGTACCTCGTCCCCCCACGCCCACATCCTGTGCTCACCACCCAAAACCACCACACCCCCCCCCAACCCAACTGGTCTGCAAATAAATTCTATAATCTAAGAATAGCCTCAGCAGATCTGACTCATTCAGAGGAGCGCCGGCATGAAGGACCGGCAGGCTGCGCTTCCTCTGCCTCACCCCTAGGTCCGCTGGTCACACTGCCCCCCTTAAGGTCAGAGTGAACCTTGCTTCCAATTCCGGTGACCTCTATCTGTTATCGCGGTCTTATAGAGGGCTGTCAGGGGAGAGAGGAAGCGAGCGGACAGAGTGAGGATTTATGTCCTCAGGGGAGCATTCCTCAAGGCCGTAATTTAACAGGGATGACGGCCCCCGTCTTGGCTGGAGCCCCCGTCTCACCATTCCAAAACCGTCTCTGGCTCTGTCGTTTTCCTGCAGAGCCTCCAGTCGGTCTCTGCATAACGAAAAAATGATAAGAGGAGACTAAAATGACACAAAGTTAAAGGTCTCCCCCTGAAAAATGAAATGGGAAGCTCCAAAAAAAAAAAAAAAAAAACGCGACACCCCCGTGTGAGGATCTGCAATCGAACAACCCGGTCTGATGCGTTAGTGTGATCCACAGAACCGGGAAACCCATGGAACCGATGTGTTAACCTGCAGACCAGGACCACAGCAAAACCCAAACGCTGTGCAACGTCTCTCCATATAACCATCAAATAAGAAGACAGACACATATTAGAGTGTTCACATCCCCCCGGGGTTCAAAACACAGAAGGTATTCACCGTCGTAAATCATTTAGGGACTTGAGAGCTCACAGGGCCAGATCCCTTCCTCAGCAGCCGCCGCAGCCGCCTCCGGTAAACCGCCTTGCGGCTGAAGATGTGGATTAGAAATGCATGCAGTTGAAGCGCGAGGCAGCTCCCGTCGAATTTCCTGTTAGCAAAAAGTTGGAAATAACAGGGTGCCTGTTATTATCATCTGTCTGACTTTCTGGCACCACTGCTTAGGCTTGGGGGCGGGACACACAAGACAAAAGGCCTCCTCTGGCAGGGCCAGCCTCTACTGGATGATTAAACGAGGGGAGGGATCCAGGCCCTAGCCTAGCTAAAATGTTCTGGTAAGGAGGTCTGCCATCCACCAGGGGGAGCTCTATCAAATCCAACTGATCTTCCCAGCAAGTGATAAAGCACTCCACATGACGACAGCGGTCTGAAAGCATGTGAAGGTGGAGATAGGGCTTATCTTCAAAAGCAAAACATAGGTGCCCATACAGACCATGGCCAAGGATGAAGTGAACACTAGCTAATGAGTTGAAAGTTGAACTGGAGGCTGAACAAGTGTTTCTTATATGAGGCTGACTGTCATTCACCTTAATTACTGCCCACCTACCAAGATGTACCTGTAGGGGTTCGTAACAGAACAGTTCAGCCGTCTTCAGTTCCTGACCACGTACTTTCACTGCCTTCATTGTCCAGCACCAGTGACCCCACTAAACAGGTCCCTTCACTCAAATGTCAGGTCCCAGCTTGAATTTGGGCCCAGACACAGGCGACACCGTGACACAGGAAACAGCAGACTGGCACCAACCAGACACATTTTCCCCAACAATCTGCACAATCTGCACGTGAGCAGTGGGTTCAGATGCACATTTCATGACAATTAAGTTATTATCCTCCAAACACCGCTGGATTCTTACACCCTCAGCAATTGATTGTATGTGTGTGTGTGTATGTGTGTGTGTGTGTGTGTGTATGTGTGTGCGTGCACGTGCACGCACAATGAAACAGTCCCAGAAGTAATCCAGATAAGCAGTTATGGAATACGGATGGATAACATTACATTGCTTAGTGAACAATTTTAGCAAAAAGCATCTTAAAATTAAACCAAATTATAAATAAAATATCCCCCCCCCACAGTATTTTAAGAGATGGCTCTGTGTCGTCCCCTCACAGTCCCCCCATCAGTCACAGACCGTACGCACTCGCCGAGTCCCTCACATCCCCCCTATCCAGCAGGTACGCCATCAAACACGGCTCTCCCCCCACCCCCGAGGATCTCTGCAGCGCTGCCTATAAAAATAGCAGCCCCCACCCCTGCCGTTTCCATAGGAGAGGCCTGACGCCAGCGACTCTCGCCACGTGGGCCTTCCTGACCATCGGCTCGCTGGAGGGTGGTCCTGCACATCCCGTTAGCAGGAAACGCGATTCCACCCCCAAGAGCATGTGATGCGATACGGCATCGGGGGGTAATAAATAAATAAAATCGCGGCATCAGGAGATAGAACGAGCTGTGAGGTCAGCGTGGCAAGTGAATATGCGGATTACCTGAAGACGCTCCGTCAAACGGCTGCTGTGTCTTTAAGATGGAGGTAACACTGTAAGTCATGATGGACACTGAGCACCTAAAAGGGACCTACATTTATAATGCGGTTTTTAAATTGTTACTCTGTGTGAACCACACACACACACACGCATGCAGAGCTCAGATCTCATGCCCCTGTTAGCCAGACCGGTGGTATGATTCCCGATGGCAGAAATGCCACATATACCTGTAAACAGCTGCTTCTAAGACGGGGCAGCTGCTGCACTGACAGTACGGCATCGCGCCCATCTGACCTCCCCAGATTTGGCACAAGCACCATTCTGTCGTCAGTATGACGAGGCAGATACACTTCATACTCATCCACATAGCAACACTTCCAAACCCATGTGTCTCACATCTTCCAGACCATCTGGATCTTTCGAAAAAACAAAGTGCCAACCGCCACCACACGAAAATCAGGAAGATGCAACGGTCGCGCGGCGAATTAGCCGCCGCGGCTAAACGCTAGCTCGGACCAGCTTGCGGCTTTGCCGCCCGACCTGCCTCCACGGCAACACTGTGGGGAGGTTCCGGGTCCAGGCAGAACTCCTCAGCAGCTGTTCAGAGCAGAACCCGATGAGGCGGGGAACACGGAGGCTGCCGGCACCCGCAGTAAATAGTATTGATTGCAGGAGGAGATTAAGCCATTTACAAGGAGTTACCTCATTTTGTCGTCTTTCACAGGCCTCCATTCAAGCGTGTTTATTTAACACATAATAATGAATGGTGGCCAATTACGTAAGAATCTTACACTGCCCAGACGATGGAGTCACACGCGGTAACCGATTTCAATGATTCCGTCTGGCCGGTTAAACCAAGTGTTTCTAAAACCAGTCTTCAGGAACCACCAGACAGTCCACGTTTTTGCTCCCTCCCAGCTCCCAACACACCGGCGCCAGCTTGTTTGGCTGGGCGCTGGGAGGGAGCAAAAACGTGGAGCGTCTGAGGGTCCCCAAGGAACACATTGAGAAGCAACGGGTTAAACCGTCACCCACCTATGATTTGAACACTTCTGCCTACCACATTCTTATTTCCATTGGGGCAGCCTCCCTGTCAATGCAGAACTATTCAGCATCACAGACACAGACTCTGAATTTATTATGGGCAATGATGCAAATCGATAAGGTTCTAAAAACTGAGAAGGTTTCTAGGTGATATTGGGGGGGGGGGGGGTTTGATTATTTCGCTTGATATCAGCTTCGAGCAGATGGGCGTCGAAACCTAACCTGGCCTCCTGCCCTGCCTTGTGTGGTCACTGTCAATATGGCACATAACCCATCCATTACAGTGGAGAGGGTGAATTATTAATTATGCAAAAGAAGAAAAAAATATACAGGATGCCGTACATATGACACCAGCCCAGAGCCGAACGACAGCCATTCCGGAAAAGGGGGCCTGAAAGAGAACTGCGGAAAGGGCTCACAGCTGCTGTATGGCCTGCTGTCCCCCCCTTGGACCGGACGCAGGGGGGGCGTGCACTATTCTCGCTGAGTAAGCTGACTGGGCAGAGTGTGGAGGCTTCGGTGTACCCGGGCCCAGAGTCGGGAACAAAGGATCATTCCGACCAGCACAACGGCGCTCTGTTGACAGGAAGCGGGCATGACGTGCCACCTCCCGCGGACTCATTCACCCGGTCGCTCGCGGGTACAGCTACCCGCCGTCCTCGGAGAGGCGGGCACTCCGGCAGACAGCTGTGCCTGAGATGAAGGTATCAGCCTCTTAGCGCCATTTAACCCGACAACTCCCCCCTCCCAAATGTTCCGGCTGATAAATTATTCAGAGAGCCGGACGGTGTCCACCGGCGTGGCACGGAGAGGGAATCCTCGTGTCTGAAACACCGCTGCTAGATATGTTACCAAGCAGCCGAAACACCCAACACACGCAGTTCAAACACCCGCCGCACACAGCCAAAACACCCAACACACGCAGCCGAAACACCCGGCACACACAGCCGAAACACCCAACACACGCAGCCGAAACACCCGGCACACACAGCGGAAACATCCAACACACGCAGCGGAAACACCCGGCGCACGCAGCCGAAACACCCAACACACGCAGCCGAAACACCCGGCGCACGCAGCCGAAACACCCGGCGCACGCAGCCGAAACACCCAACGCACGCAGCCGAAACACCCGGCACACGCAGCCGAAACACCCGGCGCACGCAGCCGAAACATCCAACGCACGCAGCGGAAACACCCAACGCACGAAGCGGAAACACCCAACGCACGAAGCGGAAACACCCGGCACACGTCCCTATGCAGACTGAAAAGCATGCCTATTTTCACGGTAAATCCACATTTGAATTTGCAGCAAAATAAGGTGAAGCAGCTATTTACGGAAAGGTTTCTGCACCAAGGGCTGGTTCTGCACCCACACCCCTGCCCAGGTGCCCACTCCCCCTACCCCAGGCCCTCCAAAACCAGGCGTGCCATCCGTATTTCAGACAGCTGTGTCCTCGCAACATGAAAGGCTGGTTGGATATAACCTGTACGGGGGGGTTCAGCTTTTCAGGTCCCAGCCAGAAAACGCTTGAGGCCTGACTGGAATATACATCTGGCTGATTCGTCCCGGGGGAAGGTTACTGTACCGCATGATGCCAGAGTCCCAGGAGGCGGAACGGAGATGCTTTATGATGTTCCACAGGGGGCAGGATCATGTGCACCCCTTGTTGGAGAGAAATAACCATCACAGCCCTCTGTCTGCCGGTATCTAAAGTACAAGCTCAACAGATCTCCATTATTACCCAGACCTGTTCTGTCAGACCTTGCTTTCTTTGTGGGACTATTATTTTTCTCATTTCCTCATTTCTCCCTGTGAAACGTGCTTTTACACTGATGTGGAAATAAGAACAACCCACCCCCAGATCATTTTTCCTAGCAGATCATTTTTAAATGCCTTAATGGGCCTGAGTCCAAGAGGAAAGTCTGTGGATTTTACCTTCATCTAACTGCCTCAACAATCACTTCTGATCCCTTCTTCTGATCATAATAAGGTTCCTCGCCTTAGTATTTCTCACCTTCCATCCTACAGTCCACGCTTCCAGGCCTCTCGGAAGGTCATGTTCACGGGATAGGGTTAACATGCATTCTGCTTTGCTCTCAGGCCTCACAATGAAGTCATTTGGTTGCTAAGAGGAGAAACTAGGGGAAAGTTAAGCATTTTTCCCCTCCTGAAAGGTTTTCTCATAAGTTGGGGGCTGGGGTTGCATTCAAGTAAAGAAAAGCAGATAACATGGAAAACTGAATCTCAGGTCATCTGAGTGCAACTAATCCAAGAATCACTGTGTCAGAGATAAGTGCCCAGGGGTTAACTGGACCACTGTGTCACTGGTTGGGCGGAGTTTGCTGCAGTCAAACGGGAAAGGCGATTGGCCGCTTGAAGGTCAGGGTTCATGTTCTCATGGGCTTCCTGCTACGGTGCCCCTGCGCGTGGCACCTTCTTGAGGCCGCCACCACTAAAATCTGCCAGCTTGTATAGATTCTGGAATGATTGAGTGACTCTGAGAGGAACTAACCAAATCAGAATAGCACCAAAATTCCGAATGATGGCGGATAAGCAGCCAGGATAATGAACGCAAACGCTAATGCTAATCTACAGTGTTAATGCTAGTATTGGGGGACCCACGGCCAGGGCTTCTAGATCCGGAACATGTTAACATGTGAGCCGTTTGTCAGCAGAGTTTCAGCAAACTACGCATAAATGAAATGGTTATCCAGCTTCATTCAGCTGGACACGCCTCTCATAAGAAGCTAGCATTGCGCGTCTCACAAAACAAACAACTGCATTTCACACTGATCTGCAGGATTCAGGTGACAGACGTAACGTGGACTTTCGAGACGAGCCCATAAAGACGACCATATTTCCGACCGGCCAGCTGGCAGCCGTTTCAAACCGATCGATCCGCTGGCATGGCAGTTAGCACCAGGGCAAATGTGTCGCCTGTGGGCCGCAGCCCAGTCCTAAATGGGTGCTTGATGCTCACGGTGAACCCGAGCTTCATGAATGCAGACACAGGCGCCAGGCAGGTTGCAAATGACTGTTATTAGCTCATATTTGAAGAAACTGGACCCGGAGGTGATTCGCTTTGTTTAAACGGAGAGACGGTGCTGATGCATTTTCATCCAAGGACGCTCCTCCTGCCCAGACCGGAAAGGTGGCACAGAAGCGAAACAAAGGGCACCTCTCCCTCTCACTTCTGCCCGATCCTTCTGCACCCATGTCTGTCTGGCGCGGCCGGCGTGACTTTAAACTGCCACTGGGGCGACAGCACCCCGTCCTGGCCTCCCGCGTCCAGGGCTCAGCTGTTTCCGATGCCCGCGACGACACGCCAGGCTTGTGGCCCGGGGCCTGTGGCACTGTACCATGGAGCAGAAGGTGGCACTGGGGATCGATCGCGGCGGAGAACTGATACAGGCAAAACGATCAAACGTAGCTACAAGGGGAAAAAACCCTTAAAACGAGATAAAATGCATTTAAGGTTTCAAGATCCTCTTATCTGGTCATTAAAGCCAATACATCCAACAGTGTAAGAGAGCATTTGATGCTGGGAGGAGCATAATTTTATTTAAATACTATTTACTGTGGGGATGAATGAAACTAAAATTAAGTATGGGGGGGGGGGGGTATATGCTCACCCACCCCCTCCAGTTCCTATGCCCCTGAATAAATCTGTAATTAACAAGTTTCCTCTCAGACTTCAGGTAAAGGGCTAACCCACTTGCACGAACATCATTAGCCCCCCAGAGTTTAGAGCATCACTCGAGGGACAGGCCTAAATGTTTTGCTCAGTTGCCATGGTTATGTATGTGTTTACGGTCCAGCAGCGCGACCGCGATGGATCCCGAGGCGCCGACGGCAGGAGTGCGACCATATGCTCGGTGGAGGGCATGCAGAACACCGCCCGAGTAATCAGGGAGCGAACAGGATTCCTTTCCTCTAACGCTCTGCGACTTCAAGGCTTGGTAATTGACAGGCAGCCTGGCGTATTTTTAGCTGTCGTGACCATGAAAACCAATAAGTGAAACAGTAGAAATGAAACATGCCTTGCGGTTTGCCAATCTCCATTTTGTTCTAAAAAGACGAAAGCCCACATTCAAAGTTCAAAGCAGAGCAAAACGGGACAAAAGACTCCCTATTAAACACTAAGCAAAACTGATATCAAAGACTCCGGAAAGACTGAATTGCACAATAACACTAGTGCTAGGAAATGCTCCGCTTATGGGCTGCTGCCTAACAGAAGCTATTCTTATGGGCTACCAGCTAATAAAAGCTAGTCATATTGGCTACTTATATCACTAAATTATGCATGAATTTAATTACACATCACAGGGCCCCAAAAAGGTCTAGCGCAGGCTGTTCACTTAATGCACGACAGTGACTGCATTCTGAGATGCTTCAAAATGGCAGCCATTACCACCATCAAACCCAGCCAGGTAGCCAGCAGATGGATTCCACATGACATCCCGCTCAGAAGCCGGGCAGCAGCCTCCTAGTGGCTGAAAGGCTAATGGAATACCTGGTTGGGAGCCTAAGGCAATAAACGTTTCCAAAAAAACGTTGGGGGTCCCACCTCCCAAAATGTTATATAAAAACAGACAGTATGAACCAAGAAGTACCTTAGTAGACAACTGGAATTATAATACATCTGTCAGGTAAGAAAGGTCTAGGAATCTTTTTGGAATCCCTTTTAGAATGGCCACCCAACATTCGAGCAAATTCAATGCGGAAAACGTTTCTTTTCTTTATTACCGTCCTGCAAGGATGCATATTATAAAACTCTCATATCCATGACAAAAATTCTTCATAACAAAAACAACCCTTGCCTTCAAAATGAAGGTCTGTCATGTTATTACAGTACTGCATTATCTGGCATGGAGAACCCAAGCATGGCCCACGTTCCCCAAGTCATCAATGTGGTCGGCGTAATAACCACTTGCTGCAGAGTGCTACCAAAAGCAGTGGTGACTGCAGAGGCTGACTATGCACCATGCTGTGGGGTTCCCCCGTTCTCTGGGATGGGGGAGGGGAGAGACCCATCTCAATAGGACCATGACTCCTCAATGAGGGTCCACATTCAAAGCGCAACTCGGTCATCCCAAGAGCACCGCTGAACACAAATGGGCAACAGCCCCGGTTATTTCTAGACAAAAGAACCCATGCACTCAAATTCCCAGAGGACCAATGACCCATGCACTCCCACACACCGAATGACAAAACAGTCCACAGAGACTTGAAATGCAATGGAAATGATTTGCCCCAGATTCAGTCACTTCCTTTACAAGCCTCCAATCTTAGTTGTAGATGACGACCTTCATCACAGCCAATAGGGTGACCAACCATATCACATCATAACAGGTGTGTGTGTATCATTTTTGCAAGATGAGAACAGAATAAACAAGGACTGGGGGTGTTTATACGTAAGTTAATCTTTTACTTTAGTAGTTCTCGTGTTTATCTGCAGAAGTCGCACATTGCATTAGGATAGGCTGATAAGCTAGTCTGGAGACGCTGAAAGAGAAGGACGCTGAAATCTTGGTGGAACAATACGGGCTCTTGAAGATCTGCCCCACCCCCACCTCCAACTGAAGCAAGAAAAGCCCTTGGTTACCTTTCAAAGCGAAAAACAATCAACACAAAAGCCCAGCACAAAAAAACACACACACCCCTGATGACGTGTCAGGTAGCCAGTCACCAGAGAAAAAGAAGTGAAAGGACTCAGCTCACCTTCTGTAGACTAGTCGGGTTGAGTTGCGTTTTGTCAATTATCTTCACGGCGACCTAGGAATCAGACACATTACAGGTCACATACAAGTCAAGAAGGACTGTCTCTCCTACAATGTAGAGCTATGAGGCGAAATTTGTCAAAGCAACAAGAACTTTCTAGAGTCAAATAATTGTGACACTGATGATGGAGGGCTTTATTGTGTGCTTACTCCTGGAACCCAATGAAAACGTCACACACAGAGCTCATGTGTCAACAGAGACATCCTTTGCCAAACAGGGATACAGTACGAAGCAATACCCAGTAAGGGCACAGAACAGTGTTGGTGAGCCATTGCTTTCATCTGCTCACATGCTGGAGAGATGGTCAGAGCAGAACCATGCAGGTGCATACACCTTCAAGCATCAGCCGACTTCCTGGAATGATGGTAAAAAGAAGTTCTTGGGGGTGCAGAGTCTAGGGAGAAGGATTACTGCTCCAATGCTGCAACAGCGTTGCATCCTATTGATCTGGAGCCAAAGCTATGGATCACAGTAATTCCAATACAGTGTTTCATGAGCTGGGGGTGGGAATTTTCTTTTCTTGAACCTGCACCACTGGTCTCTCTCTATCTTAAGATGAGAGAGCTGGGAACTGGCTACAATCTTTAACTGGTGTCCAACCGGTGTGGGATTTCAAGCAAATCAATGGACTTTGTGCACCGCCCGCTAAAAAATTTAGAAGAATAGCAATGTTCTGTAGTGTGACCACTATGAGACTGAATAAGATGCTTTCGGACCAGGTTATCAGCCTCCCCAGCCCCTGGAAATTGACAAATATCAGGTGCCTTCCTGTTGCCCCATTAGCCGAGCAGATGCCCGAAGCGAGACACTTGTTTTGTGTTAGAATGATAATATGGAAACGGTCTTATTAGGGGTGCAACGGATCGCGGTTGATCCGTGATCCGTACGGATCACGACCCACGGTTCGGAACGCATGTGATCCGCGGATTAACTCGTTTTTTAAACTTAGTTAAAAAAAAAAAAAATAACAACCGCAGATAAAAGTGTTTTTCTGCTAATATTGCTTAAATAATAAATAATTAATTACACGGAAGTCGTGTTTACGTCAGTGGAACATGT
>JABFDZ020000066.1:4267412-4281883 GCA_019775955.2 Pollimyrus isidori | reverse complement strand
TTGGGGAACGCAGACCATCACGCTTTGAGGAACGCAGACCATCACGCTTTGGGGAACGCAGACCATCACGCTTTGAGGAACGCAGACCATCATGCTTTGGGGAACGCAGACCATAACGCTTTGAGGAACGCAGACCATCACGCTTTGGGGAACGCAGACCATCGCACTTTGGGGAACGCAGACCAGGGCGCTTTGGGGAACGCAGACCAACGCGCTTTGGGGAACGCAGACCAGCGCCCTTTGAGGACCTCCTGATTTAGCTCAGAACTTGAGTG
The DNA here is from genome assembly GCA_019775955.2 of Pollimyrus isidori. NCBI lineage: Eukaryota > Metazoa > Chordata > Actinopteri > Osteoglossiformes > Mormyridae > Pollimyrus > Pollimyrus isidori. The sequence goes on along the minus strand of JABFDZ020000066.1, from coordinate 4,281,608 downwards.
GCTTGCAGCCAACACTGCAGCTTCAACTTTGGGGAATAGGGCACACATACTGCTGTCACTCCATGTACGGCCGATGTTTGAGGAACTGAGTCACAGAGGAAGAACACAGAGGGAAGCAGCCGAATGAGGGACCCCCTCGCCTCTGGACAAAGTGATACTTGTAATACATTTATAAAATACATTTCATTTGTTAAGTTCTCCCCAAGCGAGCTTGATGGGTCAAATGGCCTCCTAGCTCTCCTTCTTATGTTCTTAATTTAGTCATATTTTCTGTTTCAGCCATTTCTTCATAATATGCACCTCTGCTGTTCCTAGTTGATGTTTTGTGTTGTTTTGGTTTGTGTCTAATTGTCATACTGACTGCATGGCACACGTCACAATTCCTGAGTGCTGATGTACAAAAGACGAATAAAAAAATCTTAAATCCCGAATCCCGTTCGGACGTCCCACATGAGCAGACAGCCAGGACGCCGGAGGCACAGTGAGAAGGTCTCCAGCGACAGGCTGCCACAGCTCAGGGGTCCCAGATGTGGAGACGCGAGTGTTTGCGCGTTTCTCCAGCATTCGGCCCTTATGTTCCTGGGTTCTCCCTCCACAGCTAGATCTCTGCGTGTCTCCACCTGCACAAAAGCCGTGTCAAATCCCGCATAAACCAAATCAAGCCTGTTATAGCTGACTGCGAAATGCCTGAACCCTTTGACGTCAGGACCTTCGAGCAAGTCGTTACCATGCAGGAGGAAAGCTCAACCAGGCAATGAATAGCAACCTGAGTCTCATTAAAATAATTAGTTTCAGACGGAGCGTTACAGGGGCACCTCGCCGAGTCGAGGCACGGAACGGAATGAGACCGATCTCACTCACGTTCCATTAGCTCCCTCACTCACTCCCTCAGCATAGCAGAACATCCACGGTGTGGTGTTTCATAAACTCAAGAAGCGATGAGGAAAGGCCCGGGACTTTTCACCTGTGTGTCCCTACCGTGTAAATACCTTCAAGACTTGTACTCACTAAGCAAACACAGATAAAGCTGTAAAGCTTCCTTGTCCTGGCATGCATGAGCGCTTCACCCACAATGCATCAGTCCACAACATAAACAGCTGAAGGTGAGGGCGGCGTGGCCGTACCACGAGCACGTCTCCACCGTTACGAACAGCGGCTCGAAAACGAGTCATGAAACGGGCGGCAGGAGAGGGAGAAATACAGGTCACAAATGTTAATTTGCGTGTTCTTGGGATGGGGTGTACAAAAACGAAAAGCTGCACACTGCTATTTGTCTTCCCGTCACGCCCGACAGACGTGCAACCATTCACCGTAAAGTGTTCCACGTGTACTGAGTGACATCTCACTCCGAGCGTCCAGGTTGCCCCGGGTTACGCCACCTGTTATCCACGCTAAACGAGCTCCACCGTGACGCAGCCGTCAGGCTAGCCGCCGTCGCTCTCCGGCGAGCCTTCACAAGGCTGACGGCACAGATCTCATCATGACTGTTTCATTTTCACTCACACTTCTGTTTCTTGTCGGTTAATAAATAATTAAAAAACACACACACACAATACGGAGAAGATCAGCAGGAAATGTAAAGACTCAGCAGCTTCCCCACGCAGCTCAGGCGTTTCTCCACGTGACCCTGGGGGCCTCGTCTCTGGGCAGATGGACACACTGTCCCGGCTGGTTAGTATCAGAAGCCGACTGGCCTTCCTCTCTCTCTCTCTCTCTCTGACCGATATCAGGGTGCGGGGGCTGAGCAAGAAACTGTTCTCCCGTGTCCTCTTTGGACACAATCAATATTTCAAATAAAATTTTACACTAGCGGCGATTCACACAACCTGAGAGGAATCACGCAGCCAAAAAACTCCCTGCAAGCCAGGACAGAACAATCCACCACCCCCCTCCTCCTAACCCTAACCCACACCCTCATATAGGGAGCACCAGTGACAGAGGCTGATTAATTAACCGGGTCATAAAGGCGCAGTGACAGGGCATTCAAACAGCAAGGGTTCATTTTGGGAGACCATGAGTGGAGGGGAGGGGGGTATGGGGGGGAAATAGAAAAAAGCTAGAGTGGAGGGCTACAATCCCCCCGTGCCTGAATGGGGCAGGAAGTGAGATGGGCCACAGGAAGTGAGGTGGGACAGGGCGGAAACTAGAGCAAGCTGGCTGGCTGGAACCACCTCCACAGACTACAAGCATTTACAAGACAAGCATCTAATATTTACACCAATATTAATTTTTCGACACTGCAATCAAATATCACAGTCAGGATAAAGAGGGACACAAAGTACATGTCAGGTGTAGGGATATATGAAATCGATCACATAGGTGGAGTGGATATGAGTGGACGACACGGCAAACATAACAAAGCCCGGGGCGCTCAGAGCATCGATGCTTTCGGGATGATGTCACACACAGGGCTGCCCATTGGCTGAGCTAAGGAAGACATGCAACTGCCTCAGTGCTGGCCCGCCCCCGCCCATAATCTAGCTGGTGAGCGCGTGTGTGTATTTGTGGCCCTGGTATGCTGGTACATCAGTAGCTTGTCTAGTTCCCAAAGTCAGTTGCTACAGCAACTGCGGGCGCAGCTGTGTAAAAGCAACCCTGTGTGGAGCGCCGGGGACCTTCCAGTTTAGGGAGCCGCAGAAAACTGCGTGAAGCTCACGCCGGTGTCATGATGCAGCCACCGCTCCCCCAGCGGAAGCAACATGTCCGTCACCCCACCCTCAGATGTGTTAACATGTCAACCCCGGGTGGCATTGACCCCATAAAGAATGATGGAAAAGGGGGAATTTAACCTGCCATAATGCCAGACCTGCGCTGAGAAATTATTACATTTTATTAGGCATAATAAAATAATACGTTTTACAGCTCTGAATCATGATGATAAAGGCAGAACATGGATATGCTTTCTACGTAAACGTGTACGGAATCTGATAACTGTTTATGGTGCGTGATTTGTCATTATAATATATGAGGTTTACTGTGATTCCCTTCAAATATATTATAATTAAACATCATAGTTTGGGATGATTAAGTCATAAAGGGATGGAAAGCCAATTAAACCCGTATTATTATACAACTTAGAGATTTCATACAAGCTGCAGAATCTGCAATTTAATGAATATGACATTTTTTAATATGCTTATACGTTTATTATCAGATGGTTTTATCCTAAGTGATGGACAGCTGGGGAAGGCAGGCAGGCTCAGGCAGTCCCTGGTGCGATTGTGGTTAAGGACCCTGCTCAGAGACCCAGCGGTGACATCACACCACTGACCACGGGATCTGAACTGGCGACCTTCCGGAAATGGTCCCAGTCTGCTGAGCCACACACGGCGATCTGAGGGTCACATTTTCATGAATTTCCCCCTGGGGTCAATAAAATATATCATATTTATCTTCAATTTAAAACACTAGATTCATCCAAACTTTTACATAAACCACAAGTGTCGGTCGGGGTAACATTTTCACGGTAATGATTTGGCGTATGATTTTGCCAGAGCTGTGACCCTCCGGGTCCAGTGACTCACTTTGTTTCCAGATCATTAACAGGGCAGTATCACCATGACGGCAGACCCCCAGGCACCTCCATGCCAGCCGGCGGCGTAAAGAAGTGAGGGAACACTCCAGCTCATTAGACAGAGGCGGGATTAAAACTCAGGCCCTCGGGGTTGACCTGAGTCAGACAGCGCTACACGCATCACATGACACGTCACGTGGGCCCACATAGTTTCGCGACGGAGCTCCCTAACTTGCCTCTTCAAATTACCCAACAGAACACCCAGCACCCTGCCAGGAGAAAGAGGAGGTGCAGGAGGAGGAAGAGGCCTCCAGGTTCCCGTTATCACCCCCCACCACGGCAGCATCCACCCGAGACCCGAGGTCAGGCTTTTCCCGGGCCTGTCGCTTTCTCTCCGGCGTGGTCCCGTGTCCGTCGCGGCCCGGGAACAAAGGCCCGGCTCGGGTTTCCGGAACCCGCGGATTCGTGTTACACCAGGGCACCGCCAGAGCCGCTAGGGTGTGACACGCTGGCATCTGCCAGTCACCCACAGGACAGATTCAGCCAGCCGACGAACTTCCTCCCTCTGAACACGGTCGAACCGCAAGCAAAAGCTTTAAAATGTTTAACTTTAAGGCAGAAAGACTAACAGGGAAGGACAAATTTCATCTTCAAACCAGTATTATCTTTAAATTTTCCTCTATCTGTATCCATGGATACTTACAGAAGAAGAAATGGCTTTTCTATATCACATCACCAGGAACCTGAGGTGCAAGAATATTTTCATGTACAAACTAAGTTTCTTGCGACAAAACATTAAAATGAAATGTTGCTTTGCAAAGCACTGAACTAAAACGTCTCTTCTTCTGCTAAAAGTCAAGGGCAGCATACCAAAACAATGTTTTTAGTAAGTTTTTCAATATTTGTTTTTTATGTTCACTAGCAAGCTTTTGCATGCAGTCATATTACTGTTGTTCTTGTTTCATAGAAGGTAAAGACCTACGATGCTGATTCAAGGCATAAACAACTGCAGTCTGAAGACATCTGCTAAAACGTCATACAGTCACGCTGTTCAAAAATATCATCTCTCAGGCTACGCAAGTGATAGTGCTTCACCAAAAGGGGAGGGCCTCTGGAGTATCTCATCCAATGAGTGACAGTGTGAGTGCCATGTGACCTGGTCCAGCCAATCCGGGCGGACTCGCTCAGTGTCGGTTAGGGCAGATATCACAGTGTCTGCAGTCTAAGAAAAGGGCAGCAGATTATAGCTTTAGCAGGACACCTGGGACACCTCCCAGCATGCCGGCGAGGTCACATCAAATCCGCCTTATCACCCCGACGGGAACCTGCAGCAGTCAGCTTCACATTCAGGGCTAGTGCTTAACCCTAACCTACCTATATATCTGTATGTATCTATGTATCTATATCTGCATGTATGTATATTGTGGTTAAACGCTAGTCCTGAATGTGAAGGTGGATGCTGCAGATGTGGGCAGGAAAACTTCAAACCAAGATATCCAGCTCAATGCTGATCAAAGAGCCTAATAAATAGCATAATAAATAACAGATACATGCAAAGTGCAGCAGCACTAGAATAACATTCATGGAGGTCAATCTTAACTGGTTAACACTCAGAAGAGAGACCGTGACATGATTCAAGTAGTAGAAAATGCAACATTAGGGAAAACTCAGGGCTCTGCAGAAGCTGTGCTGCTTGGTCGCATGCAGGGAGATCAGCAGGGCCGCAGGTCGATCCATGGCAACAGGAGTCAGGCACAGTGTAAACACAAGCAGTCAGTGCAAGTGTACTGTCAAACTCACAAGGAAGATCCATCATCCCTCCACTGCATGTCGCCTAGGACGACCTAGAAGCAAAACAAGGGGGTGTGGTCACTGGACATGTTGCTTTTCCGCATTACATATCCAGTCACACACGGGGGAGCCCCTCCAGGAGCTGTTCCTGACATCTCCCCTCCCCACCCTACTTCAGCACTGGTGCCTGCTCTCCTACAGCAGCTAAGACGCGGAGATGCAGTACGGCAGACATGGGAGTTTGGGGCCAGCTGGGCCTGAGCACAGCAGCATTGTGGGAAGGGAACTCCGGCTCAGGGAGTTCACAGAGAAGAAGAAAAAAAAACCGCCGTGTTCCCTCTGACTTCCTCTTTAGTTAACGTGCCTTAAAGTTGACCAAGGAAATTCATGTATGGAGGCACGATGGTGGAGGGGGGCGTTCTGATGGACAGAAGCAACATTGCAAGGTTCTCTTCCAGCGGATGTGAGAGGAAAGAAACTCCTATGTGGTTATATTCAAGACGGTCAGAGGCGGCACGCGCATCAGCCAACTGTCAGCCAATCAGGGGTAACCATAAATCTTCCTATAAATCTGCATCGTGTCTCCGAACCCTCTCAGGCTTGAAAGGCTGGAACGCATAATCTGCAGGGCGGATGCACCTTCCATGAGGAAAAACAGAATCCCTCGGAGTGTCAGCACTTGGAGGCGGCCTGTCCGCCAGCGCCGAGGGACACATCCACTTCCATTAACCGCTCCCACACATGAAGGGAGGGCGGAGCCAGTTCCAGCGTGAGCCATGTGTGAGGTACAGTGAAGCATCATGGGATGCCAGTCCCTGTAACACAAGTCATATTCTGGTGCATCTTTCCATGGTCAACATGAATGACCAACAAGGAGACACACCAATTCACGTGTAGATGCACTAACACATATATAGACAGAGTTTGTCTATTCTAATCTGTTCTGTTCTATATACTCAACATATGGCACGCAAACCGTGCCACCACACCACTATTGCTAACTAGTAACTATTAACTGTTAATTGATAGTGTATGATACGTGAGTAATGTCTGATTTATGTTTACTGGCATATGATGTAGCTCTACAATAATCACATGACCCCATCCCTCTGACTACAAGAGGCCCCAACACGCCCAACAGTCCGTCATAAACAAAAATGAAATCATTTTCATAAAAAATTGCTGCATAGGAAAAAAAAAAAACTGTCAATCAGCCGACCACATATTCCAATTAAAAGTATCCTTCATTATCCTATACAAACCACAGCTATATCCCTGAAATACTGGGGGTTCCGCTGATGTGAAGCAGGGTGTGGTAGTCTTGCTGAGATTTTTCTCCCATGACACGCCGAGGAGTGCAGCTAGAGTCAGCTTTGCCGGTGTCCACGGCAAGACGCTTTGACACGGTTCCGGGATATCCACCCGCCTCGTCCCCTGCGCTTCTCCTACCAAGCGGTCCCGGCTGCCTTACCTTCCTGAGCGTTGGATCTTTCGGAGCACAAAAGAACGGGCAGAATTTCCTTTTTTAAACTTTTATTTTAAAGGCTTCTCCTGCAGTGTCATGCACCCGGGCTGCCATTCTGCTAAGCTGCGATGTTTCCGCATGTCACCATCGTGTTTCAGGCTTATATTTTTTTAATAATTTGCCGTGCCTGTTCTCATAACCTTCTAATCCTTCCGAAAAGGCACCCTCTGTAGTTCTCAATCATCAACGGTGGAAGGCAGAAGCATGGACCTGGCAGCTTATTCCTGTTCCTCAAAGGACTTGTGGATGTCCAACGTATCCCGCTAGTGGAGAACAACCTCGAGGCCGGCCAGGCACAAAGTCATAAGTTGCCACTAAGTGTCTCCATGTCTCCAGCAGCCAGCAAACCCCACAGAAAAACAGCAAAGATCTACAACAATCCATTCTATACAGTTCGACCCAGAATAGAGGGACCAGATTGATGCTCTGACTGCATGACAACTAACTGACTTTTCATGATCCATCTATTCAGGATGGCCTTAAAAAGCATTTGTAAGAAACACAGGCCAGATTTCCCTCCAGAAGTTGACTTCAATGAGGCATCTGACATCAACATGAACATGATCAGCATTACTGTTACTGGCAAATTGCCGAAGATCATCCACAAGCAATCTTATGGCTGGTCACCCAGTACCCAATGGCATTCTCGATAGTACAGGATTTGCCTCATGGTAAGGAGACCAAGCACGTGTGTTGACCCTAGCATTATAACAGTATAACATGCTGCATCTTTGAAAAATCCCACACTACACCCATGAAGCCATGTACAATGTTGAAAGGAGAGGGCCCTCAATACAAGAAATTACTTAATCGAGGGCAGTGATGCAGCCTACGTGACAGACTATTAATATTGATATATTCAAAAGTTTCACAGTACCCAGGCGAACTTATCTCCAGCCTACTGAGTTTAATCACTCAGTTCTATCAAAACGCCGCCTCCTGAAGGCGGTTTTAGAGCCTTTACTTCAAACCCGCAGCTGAAAGATGTCATTCAAGCAACTGTCTGATAAAGGGAAGCACCTTCTCTGAGTATCGTGGTGAAACGTTCAACATGTCCCTGCTAGTTCAGACACCGATCGCACAGACCAAAAGCCAATTACGTCACCAAAATCATAGCGAATTTGAGACACAGCCTTGCGCAAAAAAATTAAATAAATAAAATTCATTTATACACTATTTATAATGTTAATGTGTTATGTCATCGACAACTAATCATGCTTAATTGCGACCATTTAAAAGTAAGGCAGGTTTGCACCGCTCCCCCAAGGGTCCGTGTTATAAAACTACGCGTCTTGTTTACGGTCGCATCCGCGCGGTGCCTTTGTCGCTTCTTACATCCACCACATATCACGTTATAGCCTACACCATTTTAACATTACCGACACCGATACGCAACGCAGCGGCCGGCTGGCATCCAGTTTCACCTCCGAGGCGGCGATAAATACGCAACTTAATAATATCGTATTTGGTGAATTACAGACGGATGGAGAGTGCATTGTACAGATTGCTTTGAACAACCGACCTGTGAAATCCGTTAAAGCATTACTAAGAGATACTACAGTCTAAATTACAGCAAGTCTACTGCAACTCCGTGAAAATGTACGAGTAAATGTTTTCTGACACTTCGTACGCGTTTTACAGCGGCCGTCCATTCATTTGCATTCGATGTCTTGTTTTGAATACGGGGTTTGGGAATCAAGGACAATGCGAGCCACGGACAGGCCGGATTCCTTCACATTGCACTGCTCGTATTGTCACAGTACTTTTGCAATTTTTAGGAGGACGCACTTAAAAGCACTGGGGGATCTGGGCTCACAGGAAGTCACATCACCCGGCCACTGACAATGTGAATGCAATGCCAGCCGTACTATTTGTCATTCGCATTACTCAGACGATCTTCCACTTTATCTACATCATTTATTTTCAAAAAACAATAAGTATAATTCTCTACGATAGCCAACTCAACAGTTGTAGATGGCATATACATGTATTTTCAAGAAGGTTTTAGCAACGTAATCTCTACTGAATCGTACTGATAGACGAGACCATTGTCCAGAGGGAGCCTCCGCGATAAAGAGCAGAGAAGCGAGACGCGCGATCGGCTACAATGTTGCAACTTCGCCGCCCATCTGCATCTTCAAAGTTGTCAGGCGATAAAGCTCGTTTCCGAAACGCGCCGCACTTTGTAACAAAGAGGATACAGGGGCAGCAGCGAAGAGCAATTAAATGGCCCGCTAATACAGCGAAGTATTTCTATCTTCACGCCCCCCCCCCCCCCAGCCCACGTCTACCCACTGCAAGCTAGCAGCTAATCCAAGGGAGTATACACGCATACGGCGGCCCCGACCGCACATGACAGATTAGCCGGCAACAATGGGGGCGAAAGCGGTCGAGTCGCATCGAGGGGGACCGAGGGAGGGGGGGGTCGCGGCGGCGGCGGCACTTACGTTCTCGGTGTCGCGCTCATTCACAGTTGGCAGCGGCGTCCTGGTCGACATTTTGTGTTTTTAGGCCGCTTAAGCAAGGCAACAAGCTTGGCGGCGCGAAGGGAGGGGGCGATGAGAGCGGAGGTGGATGTTCAGACCTTCTACACCTCCGACGGCATTTTCAGACCGTCCGATCGCCAGTCCCATCCATCCACTACAGCATGTTGAGCTTCGACCCACGTCCCCTCCCCTCTCCTACCCTCTTCCCCTCCCCTCCTGTCCTCTCTTCTCTTGTCCTGTCCTCCCCTCCTTATAGCCAGCCGAAATATTACAAAGTATGGTTTAGGATACACCTCCCAGGTAGAAGCAAAAAAGCAAAACAAGCAGGCGAGTCCGCTGAAGAGAGACAGGAGGGGCGGGAGTTTGTATGAATCGGAGTCTCCCAGCAATGATCCGCCCTCTAGACACGGGGGAAACGAACGAGGGGGGCTGCCTTCTGCCCTCCTCAGGAAGATCATAATGAACACTCCAGAACCACTACCAGATTGTCTTCAAGGAAACGCCATGCAACCACTGCGCCTTCCGCTCGTCTGCTGCACATTTATTACTCATTACGCCGTAATCTGTACAAATCTGATACTATAGTGACGGGACGCCACCATTCTGTGTGAAAATACAGGTATAGTGCGGGTTATATTCGTAACATGCGGGTATAGGAAGTAACGCTATAATGGTTTTTTATTATTTTAAAACTTACCAATTTACTGCGGGTTTTCGGAACCACTGGTGAGATGCATTCGACGTTTCTGCTTAATTTTTTGTATTTTTATGTGAGTTGTTAATAAAATCCTCAGTTTAAACGTTATTATTTGTTAGTCTTGATGGGAGTTAAAAGTGTTATAACGTTTGATGTTATTTGATGTTTGAAATTTAAGTTGAATTAACAGAAACTGATATGTTTTCTGATTAGACCGTTATTTGATAGAATGAAACTAATGGAAAACGCGACGACACCGCCCTCCAGTGGCGTCTATGCGCCTGTGACGTTGCGAATTTTGTCCCACTTTTTGGCCAGTTTGTTTCTACGACAGTTAAGGCTGGTTATCCCATATGCACCTGCCATTGGGAAAATTAAGCGGGAAAATGAAAAGTCTTGAAGGTTAGGCTACCTTAAATTTAATAGCAGTTAGCTGACAACAGTTTTCTGTATTTCATTAATCGACATCGTTAGCTATAAATTATGTAATTAACTGTTCGATAAATAGGCTACTGAACAGACGGGTAACTTGCGAGCAAGACAATGTACGCTGAATCTCACCACTGACGAAGATGAAACATCCTGTTCTTCCACCATTTTTACACATACCCAAATCCAAAATCAGGAGCTGAATATTAATTTAACGTGCACGTGCCTATATCATGACACAGTCACGATTTAGCTAAATCAATATATTTTTTATTGCTGCCATGTTAAAAACCGGTCGTTGGATGTAGTAATGTATAGGTTCCAGTAGTAATATCATTCCAGTAATCACACGTGTTAAATCCATGTAATTAAATTCTGTATCGTATTCGTTATTAGATTAATATACAGCATGTGAACACACGTGAGCTTCCATGATTGCAAGCGGAAGATAATACGAATACGTAATCCATTCATATTTTCTATAACAAAAGCTTGTCATAATTTTCTTTAAACTTTAAGATTATAATTTACACTTGTGGTCGCCCAGTCGAGGACAGTAACTGGTTCAAACCACTAGGTGGCAGACGCAATCCGCTTTGGAAGATTTCTCGTCGTTTATCCTATGGTTTGCGTACACTAAAATTTAGTAGGGTTGTTAAAAACAGGAATCGTAAACATTTTGTAGATTACGCCAACCAAAGTCATAGTGCATATTTATTCCCGTGTATTACAAGGATTTTTTTTCTTTTAAATTTACCCTGGGAAAAGAGAGTCGTTACCGCTGTTCTTGTTGACTTGGTAACAACAGTTACCGCAGCAGTTGTGCAATCGAAATACAACTGCACGATGAAAGACCTGGGAGACTTGAATTTGGAGGAATTTGTTTTAGGGGCAAAACTATCAGGAGGAGACTCGGGTGAGTTATCTTAACAGTCACGTGATTGGCTGAGAGTCTACAGACTGATGAACTGGAGCTGGCAGCTGAACAACCAAGAAAGAGCATGATATTACAATCAAAAACAACGCGAGCAGCGTCGCAGAAGATCTTGGCACGAGGTTGGACATTGCTGGAATTCTGCATCTGATCTGGACAGATCAGGCCTCGGCAGGGCCGAACTCGTCCACTTAGCTGAGACAACAATGGCGTACTTTACTCAGGAACCACGTTATCTTTTAGTGAATAGCCCTTTCCTCATTAATCTCTGTGCTCTTCATTCCAGGCAATGCAGATCACATCATCTGATTCAGATGCTCACCCAAGTCACCATTAACTAGTTAGTCGCTCTTAGCCCAGCAATATTTTATTATTTTTAAAGCAAATTCAGCGAATGACCTAAAGAAGATTCGAAGCTACTGTAGCTGCTTAGTTCAGTTCAACAACTAAAGGGCAGAAATTAACATCTTTGATGCTGACTGTGGGTGGAATTAACCTTCTGGAAATTGTGGCCTGCTTTCGGCCAGTGCGGATTAGCCTCTTGTAACTGGGGCTGTACCCTCAAGGTCTGGCAATTGTACCCTTAGATGTGTACCTTTTAAAGTATAGAAATGGACTCTGAGGAACGTTTCCGTACCAATGATGGTACATTAATGCTCTTTGTACCTTTGGGATGTTCCTCAAAGTCAACTTATGTACTTTAAAAGGTACAATTACAGGGATACAACCCCATTGATAAGAAAATGTACTAATTTTTAGCCTTTTATCTGAGAGTATACCCCGAATCGGCACTGGTGTGCTTTCAGTGTACACAGAAACTCCCCTCTTGGGAGGTCGTTACCATTTCAAATGGAGCTGGGGGGGGAGAGAGGGGGAGGTGGTATGGTAACGTTCCAGTCAATGTCCAGCACACTGGATCACGTCTATTTCAGAAACACCCTGAATGCTTGACAGTACCGGCATGGAAAGCATACATGGCTACAGGTTTTCCAAAAATAATATGGTAACATTCTATAGCTCACAGGATTTAAATACACTAGTCTAATTAGTACCATACTTTTGTGAGTACCACTATTTCCCCTTTGGCGACTAAAAAGTGTAAGAAGTTAAACGTGAAATGGCTCCCATTGGACAGAAGGAGTTGCAAGACATTTTGTAAATGATTTATAATGGAAAGAACTCCATACAAACAGCATCTTTAAGCCAAATAGGTTGTCAGTAAACTCCTAACAAGGATAATTTACAGACTGATGAGCTGTCCTTTCTTCACTCCGCGTTTCCAGCAGCGACCATGAAATAGTGTAACGATACGGGTTAACGTACAAACCCATAAGTGTTAACATAAACAATCAACAGGGCGCCGGGTTACTAAACACGTTTGCTCGCAAGCATTTTCCCCGAGCATGACCCCGTTTCACCGAGACCTAAAATCTTTGCCACATGTGATTTATTTCACGAGCCACGCAGAAAGGCGGCGAATCCAGTGCCAGATAGCAAATCAAATATTCCGGAACATACCGAAGCGCGGGCCTTCGAACGTGCCGGCCGATCCGGTCACCTCCCCGCATCACGTTGGCTGCGCGCCGAGGGGCCTTGCGTACGTCATTGTGCCGATGTTGCCGCGTTAGGGCGCTTCGCGGGAGCTGTTCGGGCTGGAACTGGAAAGAAAACGCGATTTGAGCTGGCGCGGAATGCCACCTTCACATAAAACGATCATCGAGAGGGAGTTCAAAGAGAATGCGGGCTTGTACGCGGGACGGCGCTTCAAAGAGCTGGCATGCGCCGGTCCCGTTAAATTGCGCTAATAACATGAATCTTAGTCATTTACAATACATTATTGATTTGCGTAAATTAGTAAGGTCATTTTAAAATACTGCATTTGAATGCCCTTTTAATGTCCGGCTGATAGGTCCGGGGGTAGCACTCCCGTCCTCAGTTGTGCCCGTAACATATGATTACACAGATAAGCATCACGACCTGCCCCAGGCAAAAAAACACAAGGCTGTTTCCCTGCCCGATTTCAGCTGTAATTATAAGTGCACTCTGGCACAGTGGGTGACAACACAGCAGTCTGCTTCCTGGGGATCCTCAGCCGACCTGTAGAGGGGGCGCTGAAAGGGGGCTGGTTGTCCCTCCCCGTATCCGCTCGCAGCCTCCTCATTCCACCGCGAAGGAGCTCCAGTTTCAGCAGGTGAGGTGGCTGCAGTGGCTGCACTCCCCGCGGTTTTTGGCCCCCCACTCGCGTGCTGCCTGGACATGCACGTGGTGAGACGCGGGCTCCAGGGTGAAAAGAAAACTACGGGGGTACTAATTCCGACAGCAAATGCAGCTTTGGCAGCAGCAGAATTGCACATTTGTTTCTGCAAAGTTCCTCTACATCCTGTTTCACTCCCAATACTGTCCCTCCGGCACCACGATGACCTTTGACCTTGAATTGGTATCGCAGCAATTTATTTCATAGATCTAGCAAACAACCCCGTATGTTTTTTAATACTTGCATAGCCCAGTTACACACCCTCTGCTGGATGCTAGCAGCAGTATTTTAGCGATCGGCCATGCCATTCATTCGGGAAGATGGCGGCTCCCAGGCGCGAATGGGGAATATCTGGTTAATTTTTCTTGGTCTCCGCTCTAATCTGAAATTCCCTGCTGAAATCTGAAGAGACACACCTTACAAGGCAGAACAGTTTTTATTGTTCGCTCTGACAAGTTAATAAAATCCTCTGGTATGCTGAACATTTTTGGAAGCTGGATATACGAGACAGCAACGGAATTCAATCTGGGATAAGTAAAGCCCTCCACAACTGGGCGGCCAGAGCG
>JABFDZ020000066.1:4224324-4252258 GCA_019775955.2 Pollimyrus isidori | reverse complement strand
GTAAAGACCCCCCCCCCCCCACTTCTTTTTTTTTGCAAACGAGCAGATTCCTGGTTTTGCTCCAAGTGACATAAACAGCTTTGAAGGTTATCTGTCGATTTGCGGTGGGGAGATGGCTTCTCCCGGGGGGGGCATGGATCGGGCTATCCTCTCGCCGTGAACGGCCGGGCCGTGACTGGGAATTAAACGAGAACCGCAGCCACCTGACACCTGCTGCTCCAGCTGCTCTGGTCCCATAACGGCCTCCATGAATTATCACTGTGACAGACAGCTTTGTGGGCCAGAGGGGTTCAACACCATAGCCAATTACAAAGAATCAGCCAATAATTACACTCCAAAAATATACTTCGCTTGGGTCAAATGTACTTCCCTGCTTCCTTGGAAATCTTGACCTGGCACGACATGGTGGGAGCCACAGTGAAACTGCACTCATTTAGCTGCTGCACCACAGAAGCACATGACTAGCACATCGGAGGAGGTGTTGCTGTATGGGCGTGGCCAGGTAAATGGGGGGTGTGGTTGTGTGGGCGTGGCCAGGTAAATGGAGGGTGTGGCTGTGTGGGCGTGGCCAGGATAATGGGAGTGTGGCTAGCATGTGATCCTCACTCTGAGCTGACACGTAACAAATTAAGTCTAGTATACCATACGTTCTGTACACAAAGGAAACATCACGACCCACAGAACTAAGCTTTCTGTTTTGTATTTCTTTTTTATGTAATCACCCGTCTTGATTAGTCTTGATTAAATCAGTTGTGGTCCTTAACCACCAGGTTATGAAAATAGTCCCCAAATCTGCATCACCACGTCTTGTATGTCGTTGAGGATACATCATCAGAAATAGCACTTGGTGCTGAAGTGCATAATTTCATAATGCAGCATTGTTCAAAATGCTGTCCTTTAGTGGATTTCATGTTTTGCCGCTTATTTTTCAACAGTATTTCAAGAAAGTGCAAAAAAAAACATGTTTTCTGTCTATTGTTTTGGAAAGTACTGGAAGGAGCGTGCGTTACTTGATGACATACAGCATGTGTAGTTTTTGTAAAAGAACCAGGGTGAAAAACACATAGCAACTCATGAAAGCACTTGATGGAGAGCCATGCATCGAGGAGTTAACACTGGCCTCACAAAAATTGTAATATGTTATTATAAACACCTCTGTCCGACGGAGGCATGAGTGCAAGCCTGACTGCATGATACATGACCTGCAGCTGCACTACAAATCTGCTTCCAGTTCAGGTCTGTTCAAATATATCAAAAAATCCTACACCTACAACTTCTGTATTATCTTCTTTTACAATCATTGTGCAATCTTGCTTTTTTATGTATAATAAAAGCCTGTTCAGTTTTTATGTATAACCAAGCCAGTTTGGTTTTCAGCTCGCTCAAGGCATCCCATAGAGGCATAATTTCTGTGATATTTCAAGTCTTAATAAAGTCAGAAGAGCCAGTGATTTAGGACGGCGATTTAAACCTTAAGCCACTTTTCAAATGATGTCAATGGAAAGATCAAGACATTGAAAAGTAGACGAGGAGAGCCGAGCACAGGGCCCGCCAAATCCTGTGTTGTATTCCATGAATAATAACAACACTGGCCACTTACAAACCAGGCAATTTCACTTTAATTCTGGCCCTACTGTTTTCCCTCACTGCCATTACTAAGGGAAAAGTTTTGAAATACGAGTTTCTCCGTCAAAAGCAACGTATTGACGTAAACTTAAGGGCCTAATGATGGTCATCGCCGCCTGATGACTGACTTTCACAGGACATCTCCGGCAGAGAAAATAACATCCAGCATTTACGGGAAATGCCTTGCGGGCAACACACTCTTATGACTGGGCTATGAGCACAATCAATCTTGGATTAAACGCTGCTTTAAAGACCTTTAATGGCAGTCCAAGCTGAAATCAGATCCACCGGAGCCTGCTTCAGGCAAACGGCGAGTTTACCCGTGCCTCAGGACTCCTCGGATGATCGTGAGGTGGGCAGACTGAGCGAGGCAGCCGGAAAAAAAAATGAAAATCCTTGCCCTCTGATTTCTCTGAGATCAGAGAAGTGAAGGTGTGGCACCTGCGGGACCCCCGGTAACATCACCTGGGTTCAAATGCCTCGAAAAAAATTCAGGGGCGAGGCAACTGAAGTGAGACACTTATGGGAGGCTTTGAAGAACGGCGTGGGCAAGTGAGCAACTGCATTTGGGAATCATGCCACTGTAGACACGGGGCCATTTGAAGCTTCAGAGAGATGAACAAAGGCTCTTCAGTAGGCCCTCTTGGTGAAGAAATGAAAGAGCTGACTTTATTCATGCCTGACTGGATGTGTTGTGATTTGCACCGACGGAAATTAATGAAGGGCCTGCTGGCATGTAATTACAAGGGCCTCAAAGGACTCACATTAACACAGCAGTATGTTATTATGTGTTATCTTTCAGGGAAAACATGTTTGCAATCAGCTGTAAGCACCAGTTCTCCCGTAGTTTATATACAGTCAGGAGAGACAGCCAATCCCCTGCTTTAAAAGGCAGGCCGTCATGAAAGGGGTCGTCGTGTGAATGGGGCTTTTATGTTGTGCTGTCCGCTATGCCAATGGCCTGAGCTACAACCGCCTTCCCAATGGCCTGAGCTACAACCGCCTTCCCAATGGCCTGAGCTACAACCACCTTCCCAATGGCCTGAGCCACAACCACCTTCTCAATGGCCGGAGCCACAACCACCTTCCCAATGGCCTGAGCTACAACCGCCTTCCCAATGGCCTGAGCCGCAACCGCCTTCCCAATGGCCTGAGCTACAACCGCCTTCCCAATGGCCTGAGCTACAACCGCCTTCCCAATGGCCTGAGCTACAACCGCCTTCCCAATCGCCTGAACTACAACCACCTTCCCAATGGCCTGAGCTGCAACTGCCTTCCCAATGGCCTGAGCTGCAACCGCCTTCCCAATCGCCTGAGTTACAACCGCCTTCCTAATGGCCTGAGCTACAACCACCTTCTCAATGGCCTGAGTTACAACCACCTTCCCAATGGCCTGAGCTGCAACTGCCTTCCCAATGGCCTGAGCTGCAACCGCCTTCCCAATCGCCTGAACTACAACCACCTTCCTAATGGCCTGAGCTACAACCGCCTTCCCAATAGCCTGAGCTACAACCGCCTTCCTAATGGCCTGAGCTACAACCGCCTTCCCAATGGCCTTGCTGCTTCTTCTGCCATATTTCAGGCTCTCCCTTCTTAAGCTTGTTCTTTTCATTTGGTCTCTCACCAGCTGAAACAGCTTCTCGATCCTACTGTCTGTCAGGTCTTGTTCGTGTCCCAGTCCCTGTCCCAGTCCCCAGACTATAACTGCAGCATAACCCAAATGCTAATCAGCTGAGACTACATGTTAAGTCCCGTCATGTGGCTCCATTTTCTCTCCCAACCAAAGACATGCTCACGTAACTATTATACAGCTAAACCAAATGTAACCATCTCACTACTCAATCACTTACTCAACCAAATAATTACTAATATAAAACCACCATAAACCACAGTTTGATAGCCACAGCATGCTCTTTTGGCAAAGCAAATCAAAGGAATAAGACATTTCTGTTCTACTGCAAGCCAGTGTGACAGTACTTATTTGGTCAAATTGCAAATAATGTTTGAACACAGGATATCAATGAATTCAAAAACAGCATTAAAAATGGGAAAGATTTTGTGAGTATCTGCTCTTCTCCCTCATCAGAAGAGCAATCCTGAGCTCAGATCTTGGCGTTGGCATCTCTCCATTCTTCGCGCAAAGATAAGTCATGAGAATCAAGAGCAGCCTAAAATCTGTTTTTTTTGCCATGCGCAGAAATATCTGCCTTATTGGCGTAACATTCCCTAAGTATGAATGTGTTTTTCTGTGTATGCTTCTGAGGGAAGTACGTTTTCACACCGATAGCATTGAATCTGCAGGCAAAAGATTGCTAGGGATCGCGTACAATTTTTTTTGCAGGATCTGTTCTTTTTATTTTCACCGCTCAGAAGCTCCTGTTGCTCCTGTTGATGCACCGCTCCAGCAGCTTCCCTCTTTAAATTAACTGCTTATCAATGTATACTTCCCCCTGTTTGCGTCTTATCTATGGTAACCCACTAGGGACAAATAAGGAAGGTAAATGTTGACCAAAAAAACTTCAGGAAATAAATTCCTTCACGAACACTCTACGGGAAAAAAAGATTGCGCAAGCTTTGCAGAATAACCATGTTGCTTCATACCATGAGTCAGCTTGCTGTTGGTGTCCACATTCTGATTTCTGCATCCATGTGACCATTTCCTGTATACACAATATGCCCTTCATGTCATACAGCGGGGGAACCGTGTCCAAACTGTCAGCCTAGCAGCACTCGTTAGAAATATAAACAACCATAATGACTTCAGCGTATTGTAAACAAAACAAGCATTTGTAAATCAAACCACATTGTTTGTATTTAGAATTCTGTATTTTTTTTTTTTTTTGCCAAATTACTGTATGACGTAAGTGTGCCCTGGGATGGACTGGCATCCTGTTCAGGGTGTTCCCTGCCCTGTGCCCTGGAATGGACTGGCATCCCATCCTGAGTGCTCTCTGCCTCGTGCCCTTTACTGCCTGGCAGAGGCTCTGGGATTATAGTGACCCAGGGCTCATAAACGAGAAAGACTGATCAATGTATGACGTAAGGACTGATTAACGAATAAAAAAAACTGTCCCCAAAGCAGTGACAGTGCAATTAATTCAATTAATATCCATCCATTTGTCTGTCCATCGTATACAATCCAAGGTTCTGGACAAAAAAAATATTGCCATGAATAAAATGGCAGGAGTCATTAGGTAGGTAAAATCACATCATACCAATTTGAAACACAACATGATACCAGTAGTAAAGCTTTATAAACCAGCCGTGCAAGCAGTAAGAATATGGGCTCTTTACAGAGCCGGCAGGCTGGCAGTGATGCTTCAGGTCCTTGTTGTGACGAGAAACTACATGGCAGCGTGGTGGGGAACCGACAAAGACTTCCAGGGTTGGCTGCTTCAGCTGAGATCATGCACCCAAGTTTTAATAACAACACCTACTTCCCTGTCGGCAGTGACCTCACTCTCACTGAAATGAAAGAGGCGCAAGTTATGGAAACAGAAACCACTTCCATCAGCAATTATGCCAGGAGGCACCACACCGACAGTTTATTGGGCTGGAGGTGTCGGTTCAAACCACAGAAGCCGCACAGCCAGTGGCGACAGGGATCCGGCTGGCGGAGAGGCTCCCCGGACACAAGGCCCCCCCGGACACAAGGCCCCCCCTGGACACAAGGCCCCCCCAGGACACACGGCCCCCCCTGGACACAAGGCCCCCCCTGGACACACGGCCCCCGGATACACGGCCCCCGAGTCCAGATTTCCTGCTGCCGTATGCTCTGTCGTAAGGTGTGTTTGATTCGGGGGGGTTTTCAACGGTAACGGGCTTATGAAGACAAACAGAGTCGGGTTTGGGGCCCCCGGGCCGACCCAGCGCCGCGTGAAGCCCATTAAGCACAGCTGCGCAGCTAGAAGAAAGCCAGTCGGAAAGGGCGGGGGCCAGCGATTAATACAGATTTAATGGGAAATGTAAACACTGCCTCCACAGCCGCCTCCCTGCCATTTCAGAAACAAGCCGAAGAGCAATGCCAGCGTCGCCGTGGTGACGGACTCTCCCAACTGTAAATTGTAAATCAGACCCTAAAATGCATCATTCTAAATGCATTATTAATTAAGAGCCACTGTTTTACGTCCCCGCTGTTCCGTGCAGAGGGACCTCCAGGGCGCTGGACCAGTCGCTCCTCATGATTATTCGAGAAAAACTCCTAGAACTGTTCTGTTTATGTGTGGGAAACCAACAGCCCAACTTACTGTAACTCCCTAATAACTCTAATTTTAAAAAACATGCACCATTTGCTTGTGAAACCTATTAAATTTATGTTCCACGTTTGCTGTACATAACAACGGATACATGGAATCCCAAGAGTCCCTAATTTAAACACATGTAATCTTTCTCTCCTTACCCATTGTACTGGGTAGGAGTACAACCACCTTTTATTTTAATTTGCTTAATTTTATTTGCCCGTTGCTGTCAGCCTGGAACCTATAAATAGCCACTGTACAAAACTGCAGTGTGTTCCTCTCACGTGTTTCAAGCTCTGCTTTGCAGTCACCTGAGTGGGAGATGATTTGCGATATGTAACAAAAATCGGGCAAATGACACGGACAACTACAACGAGAAAGTGACCGTTGAAGGTAAAATGCCACTGGTTGACGCCTGTGCTGTGAATTCCAGGAAACCGCCCTCGTTCTGCCTGTCATCGTGTTCGCAGTCACCCGGGGTCAGACAGAGAGGAGGCGAACACGTACATCACGATGTGACTTGCGCTAGAGAGGCAGGTCGCAAAAGGGCGAGTTTATTGTTCCTACCGTCCGGGGAAACCTGACAAACGAAAGCGAGGCGGACGTTAAGAAGCGGGTCCAGACTGACGACAGCCGCTGACATGAGCTCTCCGTGCGGCGGCCGGTCAGAAACGCACCCTGAGTGGGAAGCCCCGAGCCCAAAGGGAGCCGCACTCCCCGAGCATGACATCAGCCCGGGAAGGGGCAAGCATCACTGGGGTGTCCTCAGGCCCTCTGAGCGCTCCGCTGGATAATAAAACACTCGTTTCAGAAACACCAAATTACCCCCCCAGCTCCCCCAGCACTGCCCATGGGAGAGGCGCACTGCAGGACGGGAAACTGAAATGCTTCCACATCTGCAAGTAATTAAAGAGCGATCTGCACTTTGTGTTTTACTAACTAATGACTTAAACAAACCGGAGCTCGCCCCCCCCCGGGCTGTGGCACCATCATGGTCATGCCATTGCCCTCTACGCCGATCCCCCCCCCCCCAGTGCCCCGCTTGCCCGTGGAAACGCTGAGCATCTTTTCTATTACTTGTAATTTATTGTTCATAATCATCAGCTGCTGTACTTGCATTTGTTTGGCACTCGGGTGTGTAAGATGGACACGTGTATGAATGCGCAGGCCAGTAAAAATCCTCAAACCTTAAACATCCACTTGAAGTGTTTTTGTTGCCTTCATTTAGGGAGTCGAACACGTGTCCAATAAACAAATGCTTTCGTTTGATTCCAATTGCACAGATAAAAATAGGAATGAAGAAACATGTAATGGAGACCCTTCCTTCATTATTAAGGCACTGACGACCCGGTTTAAAATGTAAACATTTAAGATGAAACGTTCCAACCACTGAGATAATTCCAGGATAATTTTAGGGCAGCGCAAAGGATTAGTGGGGAGGATCTGCACTGTTTTTTTTTAATCCAGGGCCTTTCTAGTATAAAGGAGGCGAACTGAGTAACATGTGCCCATGACAGCTTTCCAGAACTTTCAAAGCATCGCAGCGTTAGTGTTTCAAGAGGAAACTGTACCCAGGCCAAAAATATTGTACTGGAAGTGGCCCGAGCCAACGTAACTTGGCATCGGGCCAAGGAACGACTTGAAGATGATGGGGGGAGGGGTGTGGCGGCCCTCATTCAACTTTCGGCAATGCTCTGGATTTGTCGTTCACTACTAAATGGGCTAACAGACGGCACCCCTGGATGTGTTCGACAGCAGGCGAGGTCAGCGGGGCCACTGGCTGTGCTCGCTGCACCTGTTTTTTTATCGTGTTCGCCCCACCACTGTGCAAATATCCATTATCAAGTCACCGATTCTGTCCCTGTCGTGCTCCGGACACATGATGGATTTTCTCTTTCACGTGTTTGACAACAACGAAAAAGCAAAAACAAGTATCGCAGCTATCAAATGTCACATTGCTGCCAGAACCTGGCTCCCCAAGGCAAAATTCACAGGATCCATTCATCCTTTCATACAGAAGCATCTTCTTACCAAACAACCAAGAGGTGACCTACACCTGACCTGTAGCAGGATCACAGGAGAGCACCGGAAGTGTTTTGGGTCCCGGGCTGCTCCAGGGGCGGCACAGAGAGGGGAGGGGCGATGGGGCACGGGAGTCGTGTTTTCTAACATCTGACAGGAATTAATCGCTCCGGCTCTCGTTAGTCCTCGACAACAAACCTGCCATTGTGTGGCCACAAGGCTGATGAATCACTTCAATACGAAAATGTGGAAAGAACAGAACCTTCCAGCGGCTCAGGTCCATGTGCTGCTCTCTTGTAATAAAAAGTTCAAATGAAAATGAAAGGAGGCTCCTTGGTGACTGTGCCGGTTGCGGCGCCTTCCCCCCGCACGCCAACTGACCCCTGCAGCCTGCTTTGCTGAAAGAATCTGGACTCTATCACTCACCGGTTATGACCAGGAGTCCCCCCCCACCCCCGTGGCAGAATAAACTGACTCTTTTATGGAGGGGGGGGAACAAAAGAATCAGCTTGACTTTTCAGCTACGCGGATTTACCGAGTGTTCCTGATGCCTGCGAATCGCCATACGCCAGCGCGGAGTGTTCCGCTGGCCCCACCAATCGGCACGAAGCGGCTCGCTCCAGCGCGGCAGCTGATTCGCTGACACCTGGCAGACACCGAGCCTTCCGTGCAGCCAGGCATACACGCTGAGTTGCAGGCAAATTGGAGGCAGAAGTAGGGTTAAGACATTCTGCTGAGGCACTTTGTGCTACGGAAAACACTTCATTCATTAAAAAGCCCCGGGAATATAGGAAGCCAAATCCATTTTTTTTCTAATTAATCAACAGTCACGCTAATGCCAAATATATAAATTGTATTAGCTGTGCAAGTGTTTGAAGGTTGGGGACACATTCTTTTTTA
Organism: Pollimyrus isidori; assembly: GCA_019775955.2. Taxonomy (NCBI): domain Eukaryota; kingdom Metazoa; phylum Chordata; class Actinopteri; order Osteoglossiformes; family Mormyridae; genus Pollimyrus; species Pollimyrus isidori. The sequence goes on along the minus strand of JABFDZ020000066.1, from coordinate 4,243,472 downwards.
AAAAGGTTTCCTCTTGTAATGAGATTATTTTATAAGATAGCATTATTTAACTTAAGGGTTCTCTTGTGTAAAATGATTACTGTTGTGAAGTGAAAAAAAAAACTGGCAGGATTGATTTCACTTTGCAATAGGCAACAACTGATTCATTCAGTCTGATCCATATTATTCTTTAACTGCCACAACATACATATCTCACGAATGTGATTGGTTACCTATTAACTGAATTTCATAATTAATGGCCTGCCCCTCAACCACTACACCACCTACTGTCTACTTCTACTGGCGCCTATTGCTTTCATTACTCTGTTGCCTTTACAATCCACACACTATTAACTGGTTCCAGGGACGTTTCGCTAAACATAAATTACTTTTTTCAAATACTCAGCGTGACAGTTGGCACTGCTCCAAAAAAACCCACATTTAAAAAACACAGCGCAATAACATTTTAACTTAATAACATTGAGCTGCGCAACTGATGGTATTTCGCTGTGTTTTATTTACGTGACACAAAAGGCCGGTGACTTGATGTACTACCTCCAACCCAACAGTGCTGTAATTCTTGAGCGGAAACAGACCAATCTTCACTTAGGAAAACGATATTCACAGCTATGGTGAGGTGCCTGCCAAGCCCCGTGTGCTCTCCAGGTTCGTGTCGCTGGAAAGCAGCTGACAGAGAGCAGTCTGACCACCACCTAGAGCCAGCAGAACCCTAACCCTGACCCAGAACATCTCTGGTCTCAGCTGGGTCATCCCATGGGACACTGGGGGGCTGGTAAAATGATTGAAGGTGTTTCTGGAAACGGCCCCCGAAACAGCATCTGATTTTGTGAGCGTAATTCCAGCTCATCTGCAGCCAGCATATCTGCCTGGACCACCTTTACACTTTGGGAGGGGCTCCAGTGGGCTTTGCCAGTGCCTACCTCTGCAGTAGTTCTGCTCATCTGGCGCAAACCCAACAGCACATCGCACCGGCCTGCTACCATGTGAGCCCGCCCCCTGGCCAGGCTGTACCCATGTTGGGGGGGCGGGAGCGGGGGCTTCCTCCACGGGACTCTCGTCCTCGTTGCCGATGAATATCTGGGCACTCTTGGGAAGGCAGAGGTACCCGCCAAAATGGTTGATGCACTTCATGCCCCCTTTGCAGGCATCAGATAGGATGGCACATTCATCGATATCTGAAGAGTGAAAAGGATAAACGGAGACACGACGAGCACGTTAAACGTGCTACGATGCTGCAGCAGGTTTTTACGCAATTCAAAAAAGTTTTGTTGGCTTAAAATAAAAATATTAACGATTACCTTTGCATTTTTGTCGAACAGGATCAAATTCATAGCCATCTGTGCACTATTAATTGAAACAATGCAGACAATTAACAAGCTGCACAGCGTTGAGATACGGAACCGTTCGCTGTTACGGCAGCTCGCGCGAGGCAGACCACACTTACCGTGTAGGTTACGGGCTCCTCCGCCTCCTGCGGAGCGACGCGGCTGATCACGGCGCAGACGCACAGGCAGATCCTGAACATCGTGGGCTATCTGCAAGAGGAAAGGGGGACGAGAGGAACATGTTATCTTTGCTTATGTTAACTCGCTTTTTCTCATGACATACATAGGATTTAATACGAGTTATTACATCAGAATTCGAATTGCTGGGCGAGTCCGAACTTCACCCCGTGCTTACGCACTGTTTTTACTGGCATCCCTCCAGCTGAGAGTTAAATACTTTTGAGTTCTGTTTTTTTTTTCTTTTTTGTTCGCTTTCCCCCATGGATCACAATCGCCCTGCGTGCTGCAATGCAACTTCGTGTGTTGTTTTGATTAACTGCATCTACGCCTATAACAATATTTGTTTATACCGGCATTTAATAATTATTGTTTCCTTTTATGATCCCCTTTGAGGTACATATATTGAATTCCGACTGTATTTTACTTGACAATTATACTGAAATGCACATTATGAAATTAACACGTTGTACGATCAGATTTACAGATGTGCACCTATTTCTAACGAAATTGAAAAAAACGCGCACGGGTAAGTAGCAACTTCTCAAATAACTTTACTGATTAAAATAAAAAGTGTGTCTTTGTTTTCAGTAAAGTTGACGCAGCGTTCCTTACATTCTTACATAAAAAATAACCCGCAACTAATTCGTTACACTTGCGTGTATATACTATTCTGTTGGGAATAAAGTAACCGCTCTTCACCTTAGATAACCCTAAGTAAAGTTATATACGTGCTACCATATTTACAGTGCATGCATGCAGGGCAATACCTGTGAGAGCTCCTTATTGAGTTGCAGATAATGTGTTCGCTTCTTGAGATAGCAGCCCCTTTTTCCGCCCCTCACAGACGACGACCTGGCTTTCGCTTCCCGGAGGAGGGTATAACAACTGGCGACTTATATTGGTGGGTTTAATACTGACAACAATCAGAGAGGAGCGCGCGGCGTTGCTGGTATGTGGGGGGCGGCGCCAAGCGCAGGTTACTCTCTACCACAGATTCACAGGTTTTTTTCTTTATCGGACATCGCTTGAGATTTACAAAGGCATCCAAGGTAGGGTGTGGCTCCCTCTACAGGTTATTACTGTTCATGATGAAAGGTGCGTAGTGGCGAAGGGTGGGGCCGTCGGAAAACCTGGGTTAGAATAAACCAGATTGCCGGCATCAACCGGATTTCATCCAGCGATTCCCAAATCTATATTTTTCTATGCATTGACATGGTCATACTCCAATTTCTATATTAAAATGACATTTCAAATTATACTTAAGTTAATCTCGCGGGGTTGATACATTTCTTACGATTGATGCATAATTTATAATTATATACATATTATTTGGGAACAGCTTTGTGTGACAAACTCAGTAAAAACCAACCACCCAGATAATACTAGTAGAGTGACATATTCAGAAACTACGTCTCCAATAATCTTTTATATAATGAGCAAGACACCCAAACCACCAGTTACAATAAAACAGAAGAGCCGAGCAATGAATGGGTTAGAAAATGCCATTAACGTTACAGTAAATATTATAGTACAAGAACGCAACATGAGTATGTGTTATGATGTTTCCTAAGCCCTTCCAAGTTATTTTAGGACCACGTGTACCTAGTTTATGTAGTCACAGTGGCCCTAACAAATTCCAAAACTTGATGAATATGGCAACTGCGCCGTATAACGAGTGTTTAAGCCCAATTAATTGCCCTTCCCACAGAAAAGCAGGCAGTGAAATCATACCCTCTGTTCAAGACCTCTGTCAGCGGGGGTTACATTACGCACTAGTAAATTTCACGGTGTTTACAGAATAGTCGCGTTTTATGAACATCTGCCGTGCTTGGCACGAGCGCGACTTTCCTATAGTTTAAAAGCGGCGCGTGCGCCAGCAACTCCAACAAAAACGTTCTGTTGTGTGTGCGCGGAGGAGGACTCACCGTCAACTTCTTTGACCTTTTACACCCGTCTTCAGTAAGTCATGGAAACAGTAACTTCTTGGACAAAGATGAAAAAAATACTCTTCGAAAGGAATTTCGTACATTTCGTAGGGCGCAGGTGACATACTTCGAATTGTCTTATAATCTCAATGTTTTATTGCACATCGTCTTAAAATGAATAATTGAGGATACCTCCCACCTCCTCCAAAAACTGGCTGACAATCTGAGGAAAGTAAAGCTCATTTTCTGTACAAATGATTCTCCTAATGAGTAAGAATTAATAAGATAATACCTATTATATGTAGTATAGGTGTTACTGAAGGTGCTAATTCAACTACACCCTCCGAATGCATGCTCAGGAGACACTTCCGATAGTCTTTTTTTCTATGAAGGCCACAATCATGCAGAAAGAACTGGATCTCTTACATAATAATAATAAGCAGTATGTAAACACCCTTTAAATGATTAGTGAAATATGGATTTAAAATTATTTTTATTGATGAAACCACTTGAATCATACACAACAAACTACAGTTAAGATGATTTATTACTTCTTATCTTAACGGTGTACAAGCAAGAAAAGTAAATCGTTTTCACAGTCTCATTCCTCACATATTATTTTAAGGTGTGCCAGCATAGAATTCATAATTTTTCTAACCATGTACACAAGGCGCAAGTTAACGCCAGAGACTTCGGAAGGCTTTTGTCGATGTGATATCAAATGGCCACTAGGTGGTGCCAATCCATTGAGCATAGAGTACCGACAGCTTAGAGCAACGGTCAGAGGCGTGCAGCCAAGGTCACGTGCTGCAAAATATTTGTCTTCCTCTAAACGTTCTCCAATACATTAACCAACATAATCAGAATACATAGTCCATTTATACATTCATAAGGAAATCAACCACTAACCAAACAGGCAGAAGGAGCCCAGTAAAATTTTCCGTCCGTTTTCCAACCACTTAACCTGGACTCAGTCACACTGAGCTTCTATCAGGCATCACACAGCGCAAGGCAGGGACAAAGTGCATGCTAGTCCACCACAGGCACACTAACCTACACACTGTGGGCCATTTAGAGACGAAGATCAGCCTATGTAGATGCCTTTGTACTGACAAAGCGAGAGCATCCAAACACCACAGACAGACAGGGGCACCACTAGAGATTTTAGACTCCATAATAGTTAATAATTTTCGCCCCCAGCCCAGACCAATCCAATTATGTTCTAAATTTTTAGGACCCCTGTCACTCAGGGTCATTGGAATCGTCCTAATTGTCCCCCCTTTATGGTGCCCCTGCACGCAGAGTGGAGTCAGGATTCAGATCCATTACCCTCCGTGTGTGAAGCAACAGTGCTACCCTCTGAGTTACTGTAATGTTCACTCAGTAAAACGATCTAGTACTTCGTTGTAACACTAATCAAAATATGTTATCAAAATATCATAATTGTCGGATTACTCATAGCTGCGCAGTCGTGTTGAAATCATTGCAAATGCCGTATTATTAGACTTCTTTGCAAACATTCTGTATCAGTTTTCTGTTCAACAACCATTTTAGCCAACTAAACAGCGCGGACGCTTTTTAAATACTTCACTGATAAATCATAGCAGTATTTCTGGGCCAAGATTGAGTAAAAACGTGCAGAAGCAGCGCGCGCGCACCCATGGGCTTTTATGTGAGTCACATCTGCGGCATAGGATCAGATTGTAACCTACTGTAGCCTCCAGAGTAAACTGGTCAAGTGTACCGTTCAGTCTCAGACAGCAGAAATGCAATACTAAACATTGTTTAGTCAACCCGAGAATGCTAGAATGCCAACCGTTCAGCGCGACACTCACATTCACCCACATTTATTAAATGAGTAGTTATACTCATGTGTTACTCCCGTCGAGTAGGCTACATACCAGTCGTGCCTCGTTACTTTGTCCTACTCTGTGTATTACTATGGTAATTGTACTGGTAAACGGGCGCACAGATGAACTTCTGAACATTCATTTTTATCATCAGCAGTAATGCTTCAAAAAATGTGTTTTTTTACATCAGTTTTAATTTTCTTTCAGTGTTAGTATCTCAGACACGGTCATTTAATAAATATTTCGGAAATTATTCACCAATCAAACGGCAGTGTGGCGTGGAACATTATTTGACAGGGCCATTCTTTTTGAAAGCAATAGTTGACTTCAATCCACCAGACGTCTACACACAGCTCGAATTTATATTATTATAATCGTAAAACTAAGCTAAAACAGGTAGCCAAGCACACTTTTCAATTGTTACCGAGAGAGAGAGAGAGAGAGAGAGAGAGAGAGAAAGACAGTAGTTAATCATTTGAGATTCTTGCCAGGACATTTATTGATGGTCTCGTAAAAATAATCATCTTACAGCTACGTAGCTTAATATACTTACCTAATTACGTATTCTGTGAAGACATGTAATAAAATACTTGCAGGCGCGAAAATTCGGCCTAGGTTTTGTAGTTAGATCTTACATACTGCTAAGCCCCACCATCATCGTGCATACAATGCAGTGAACCAATTAAAATCAAGTACAAGCTATAAGTTTAAAACGTTTAACTCCTTTTACGTCATACTAAACTATACTTAACATTCAGTGTTTAGTAACACCGGGTTTACCCCACCTACTGCAACCCGGGAACCCCGCCCTGCTGCTGTCCAAGGTGCTGACAGCTATTGATTTTCTGCGCGACAAAAAAGAAGAGAAATTATGGCGGCTACGCCCCTTCACACCTCAGCCGCGTCTCGGTCACGTAGAGCCAGTATAAATCTTAACACACCACCGATGCACAGCAAAGAGCTTTTTGATAAAAAAAAAGGTCGCTCGATATTATGCCTTGATTATTTGCACAAAAAAAGTGTTGCCTGTTTCAGTGTTTATCGGCTCAGGTATCAACCTTCCTACACAACATTAAAACAAGCCAGTTCACTAAATGCCAAGCGCACTGGTTAAAACTTGTATTCCCAGTATTCAAAGCTCATCGGTTTCTAACTGTAGCCAGCTGGTAAATATAGGCTATATTTAAAGGTAAAAAAAAATAAGTAGATTAAAAAAAACGGGCGTTCCTTTTGATGCTGAAGGCAATGCATCAAGAACTGATGGCACCTCTACATTAACCAATCAGTTCCTGATGCAGTACCATCGACATCAAAAAAACTCTTCAACAGACCTTGCCTTGTTAGGCGTACAAATAAACATTAAAATACGGGTGTATAAATTACCGCCCGAGGCAAACAAAAAATATATCAAAATGAATTAATTCAGCCAAAATAGGCAACAGATGGTACTTCTGACTAGACTCGTGGAGGATATACACGCTCATAATTGTAGCGACACCTTTCCTGTGATTTCCAGTCACAGAATACATCACGCCGGTCGATAGACGCCGCAAAGCACTGCGTTTAGCATAATCCCAGCAGCGGCTGTGAGATCGGCTACGAAACTGCTCACAGTTGCCAGCTGAGATTTAACCAGATCGCAGCCGATTAAGTCACATGTCGACCCGGCCCCTGGGGACTGAGGAAGGGACTGATGTACGCGGGACCTGCTGCGTCCTATTTGACAGCCATTGGAGGTATAGCCCATTCATATCTCGCGGCTGGATATGAAAACCGTATTTTCACATAACAACATACAAAAACACAAAGGCTTCTTCGAATGCAGTTAAACCATTAAGAACACACGTGTAATTTACAATTCAAAAAAATATTTATAATGTTGAGATGAAATTGTTGTTGGCATAGGAGTAAAGATCGTCTATAATACCTTTTATGACATACAAAACAAAAAAAAAAAAAGCAAAACAAACTGGGAAATACAATACAGGTTAAACAATTGTGGGGAAAAAGTATGTTTGTCTTACAGGAAGTAACAGAAAATTGTGTTAGAATCTAACTTAACTATCAACAGAACCTTTTCAAACCACCTCTTGCTCGCATTACATGCCCGCTCAACAAGTCCCTTAACCAGGATGCTCCAGATATGAGCCTGAGGTAGGGAAGAAGAGCCCAGAAGAGGCAAACTGCAGAATCTCTCCAGGTGATTGTGAGAATCACACCAAGTCACAGTTGCCTGCAGAGATTACCCAGTCTGCCCCCTATTCTCGAGCTGCAGTGCATTTTCACATACGCTCCGGCTACAGTGCACCACCCCCTATGCTCCGGCTACAGTGCACCACCCCCTATGCTCCGGCTACAGTGCACCACCCCCTATGCTCCGGCTACAGTTCACCACCCCCTATGCTCCGGCTACAGTGTGCTGCCCCCTCTGCTCCAGCGCACCTCCACCTACACTCCAGCCGCAGTCCAACACTCAGGCTACAGTGCACCGCCCCCTACGCTCAGGCCGCAGTGCACCGCCCCCTACGCTCAGGCCGCAGTGCACCGCCCCCTACGCTCCGGCCGCAGTGCACCGCCCCCTACGCTCAGGCCGCAGTGCACCGCCCCCTACGCTCAGGCTGCAGTGCACCGCCCCCTACAGTCAGGCCGCAGTGCACCGCCCCCTACAGTCAGGCCGCAGTGCACCGCCCCCTACAGTCAGGCCGCAGTGCACCGCCCCCTACGCTCAGGCTGCAGTGCACTGCCACCTGCGCTACTCTTTGTGCTTTTACAGAAACACGCTTAAGGGAATGTGTCATTAATCACTGAATTTCCTGAAAGAGAGAGGTGGATTTAAGCCTCTGCTCATGGGGAGCTGGGAGGCGAGCTGGGAGGCAACCCGGTACGTAGTTTAATCTCAGTGCTGTGTGTTCCTCAGAGTAGGACACAATGGAAGTGTGCCATAGCCAATGGGGGGGCTAATCTGCACACCAGACTGCTGCAAGAAAGTGTGCCACGGCCAGGGAGGGGCTGCCACAGGATAATGGGGGTCTCCCGGTAGCAGCTGGTCCATGTCCTGTCCTCCAAAAGGCAGACGTCCCAGGAGAGCAGCTCTCCTGTCCGCCAGGTCCGCTGTTACCGTGGCGATGGTGAAGGAGGCATGAGTCCCATTGTTGGAAGTGTGTCCCCCGGGGTCAGCAGCAAGCCTAGGGGTGGGATGGCAGGGCGGAGGTCCGAGGGCAGAGGGCCACATTGGAGGTCAAGCAAGGCACTTTCACAGAGGGGCCCTGACCTCTGACCCCCTTCAAAGGCTGCAAAAGATTGAGAGGGAAAAAAAACTGAAGAGAAAGTGAAAAGAGGAAGAAAAGGAGGAGAACTGGTTAAAGTTCAAACTCCATGGTAGCTTGAAATAAAAATGTTTAATATAATTATTAATACTAATATTATATGGAGTTGAACAGTAAGAGATTATGCAAGTTATAGGCTTAGATAAAACACTCTGGGTCTCTTGACACGATATACATGTTAATTGTTGGTCTTGTCCGTGAATGTGTAAGTCACTGTATAAAGTGTCTCAACTACTCCCGAGTACGGTTTCGGTGATTGATGTATCAGTCTGATGAGTTGCTGGCTCCACCTGCTGGTTAAGTGATAGAAGGAGCGGAAGAGAAATTCGGTTGCCAGTAGAATTTAAAGTGATGAAAAAGAAAACTTACACGTCCTGTTTTAACACAGTGGAAAATTGTATTATTTATATAATATTGTATTTCAGTGGCAGGTTAAAATGAGGTTTCCCAATAATCATACATAAATCTTTATTCCTAAATATTTTGCTTTCTGGCTTAAAACTATTTTAGAGGCTTTGCCGATATAAATTATTTTCAAATAGTTAAAATGTTTACAGTACATTATTTCTTGCCGTCCTGCTAATACTCTGCACCGGGAAAAAATGGTTACACATTTAATAGCCCTTTGTGTTTTGAACAAGCGATTACAGCTAAAATGTTATTTTTAATTAATGTAACCCATACCATTCTAAAATACATTATGCATCACACACACACACACACACACACACACCAATCACGACACCCTTAACCCCAAGGAACTAAACAAACGAAACTTTTGCCATTTTTCCTTTTTTGGTTGCATCCACAGATTTTTATAAAATTGAGGTTATCCAAATGACGACCTGAAAAATGTCCACAAAAGAAAGGAAGTTTCAGGTTTTACCACATTTTGGGGACATGCAAACCCACCCACCCACCCAGATCCAGCACCACCCAACGACATATCTCTCGAATATTTATATGTAAATGCTGAGTAAATAAACTACTTTTAGAAATTTCCTTTTCGGTATATCTAAAATTTATATTATCCAAATGCTTAAAATTGGCAAATAAAGATACGTTATACACCTTGCATAAACATTACTTGGAGAGTTTTTATGTCATGTAGGCCTGATGACAACCAAAGCATTTAAGCGTTATTTAGAGAGCATACAGGGCCTACTCAGTCCAAGTCCAAATTTTGCATTCAAAATCGGCGACTGAAATGTTTTTTTTTTAATTATAAAAGGACACGTGAAAGCAGTTTCGTTTTATTTTATGCGCGTCAAATAAATCAGAGTGCGTATAATAAAGTCATTAAAATTGTCTTGTCGTTTTGCTTATGTGCGGTAAATTTACGCCACAGTGATATTGCCTTCTAACAAACGGTTTTGTCAGCCTGCTGCCGTCTTCTGAGTGTCTTCGGCCCTTTCGGCCCGATCATTCACTGATGGCGTTTCGGGCTCCATGTGGCTGTCCGGCCATTCAAAGGAAGTCTGAAAAGGTGGTTTTGAACTGACAAAAGAAAAATCTAAAGTTTATTGGGTGGAACAGCCTGGCGGTCCTTACTTTGTTATTCACTGAATAGACAGAGTCTTCTTGACAGCGCTAACCTCCTAAGCCGCGGGCCCCGCTGGGCGCAGCGGGGCTCGGAGCTGACCGCCATCTGTCGGAGCAGCAGTCCCTGCATGCTTGTCATCTCCCGCTATATTCCAACGCAGCCCGAAAACAATGGGTATTAAATACAAATACTAATATCTGGTACGTGTCTTCCGACCGAACGAGGTTTCCGAATTTTAATTATGTAGCCCCAATTTTCATAGCAGCAATCATGTTAAATTTATAATTTTACTAAGTTTAAGCCCCTTAAAATATCCCCATATTTGTAAGCCACACAACGTGTAAACAATTCTGAAATGCTGTAAATTACGTTCAGTGCTTGCAAGAGGCGTAAACCCTTCTGGTTGTTAATTCTTCAGTAAATAGGATGAGCGGTTTGCTCTCATTAGTGCCCGTGGGGCCGGAGCGGAGTCGGTGTACGGTGAGGCGAGGCGGTGCGGTGCGGCAGCGGTGCACCTGCTCTGCGGCCGCTTCCCGCAGCGCGGCCTCGTCGCGGCTCCCTAATGACCGCTGCCGTGCAGATGTTGCGAGGTCCCTCAACCCCCCCCCCCCCGTCTCCGGCTTATTGTTAGTCGCTCCAAGCGGTTCCAGAAAAACGTTTTGAAACTGGGGTCCTTTCAGGCCCATTCACAAAGTTTTCAGAGCAACATCTACACTTATATCGAAAGCAAATTAAATCGTATTAACTCGCAAATATAACGACGCTGAAAGACTTTATGGTAACTGAAACGTGTTGCTCTGCTGACCCCCAAACTCTCCAGCAGAGTCTTGAGAGCAGCTTCCTGTCTTTTTCCTCGCCCTTACGCTCCATTTAGCCGGCGCAGTTATATGCCCCACCCCTAGCGAAAATAAGATGTAATTTGTCAGTTGGATGGTATTTTCAAAGACATACTGTACAATAGTCCTTCCATCTGAATTATGAACACGTTAGAGCAGGGCGGCTTCCCGGGGAGGCTCATTGTGCTGCCGGCCGAAGGCCTTAGTGGGTGCGGAATTAAAGTGAAGGTTGTGGGGGGGGGAGGGGCGAGCGCTGCAATCACCCTCCGGCAGCCCGGACAGCATAACCCCGCCAGCCTCGGAGAGGGAGGGGGCACACTGCCTGCAAACAATTGCAATCTTGGTGAACGGGCCTGACATTTTTATTTGTCACAGCGTCGCAGTTCTGAATAGATCTGGCTGGAAACCGAGCAGTGAGAAGAAGACCATGTCAAATTCAGACTCACAGGTAGCGGACACCAGTTACCCATAATAGAGGAGCGGAGTGTCCAGAGGGAAATCGGGGACAGTTGAACAGTACATAATATAAATAAGGACAAGCGTCAGGTCTCCATTACTGCAAACATCCAGAGTTCAGTGGCAGCCCAGGAGCAGCTATTCAGCAAAGTGTAAAATCCCCCAGGAAAGCCATTAAGTACAGAGGTTACGATAAGAACAATCTTAATATATTTGTCACCTCTGTGTTTCTGCTTCTGCTTGTTCACAATGGAGTAAAGCTACGCCATAAAAAGGAGGATGGCTTACTATACGAGTAACTCAGCTTGAACAAGCTCCAGCTCAGTTCTTACACAAGTATTATTGAAATATTAAAACACTTGACGGAACACTTTACTAGCAGCCTACTCAAATTATTAATGCATATACCGTAGTCTAAAATTATATATACCAGAAACATATAATAAGTAAATATACTGTAGTGTTTCATATTATATGAAGAAACCAAAATGGAACACGCGCGTTTAGCCACGTTTCAGTAACCGTGACTGAAATGGTATTGAGTAGTTAAGGATCTTGTTTCGTCCACTGACTACTAATTCATTAAAAGCTCAGCCGGACCGAAAAACGTTCCTCAGACGCGGAGTCGTAAGGGTTATGGCTGAGATGGCATGCTGTTACAGAGAGCCACATATATACAATGTCGTCATATTACAGGGCTTCATCATTAGTAGGTGAAATACTCAATTTAACTGTAGTCAATTTCCAATAAAGTCAATCTCGTTGTGGCTACGAGATTTAGTAAATTTCCTGACACCCTAACGCCCGTCATTTACGGGGAAGGAAGCGGGCTAGTCTTTCATTACTTACTTACACCCCGTTTTATTGAACTCATAATTCACCGATGTCCTCATGTCCGATGACAAAGATGTAATTGCGCTAGTACAAGATGGCCTGCTAATTTTCAAGGCTGGCATGGATCAGTGCTATCTGAATCTATGCTTGCGCTAAATGAGAAGGACGCCATCGGTGGACGGCATAGGAACCCTGACCTTTCATAAAGCTTTCCCTGTCCTACAGACAACCTAGGAAATCAATGCAAATAGCATCATTTTGGGTGTTTTACAGCCATAACGTTGTTAGTGTCTACAAAGTGGCTTTGCACTTCACCTCTGAGTCATTGCGCTGGTTATTTCAATTCCGAATCTCTACAGAATTGCGCGTGCTCATCCAGAAGACATATTTCTAAATTAAACATTAAGGGAAAAAATAGTGAAGGCATCGAGTGCCATCATTTAACATGCATCTGAGGCGGCTCACCTGTTCTTAACCCAGCGGGGAAATGACTGCCTGACACCTGTCTGAATAGAATCCCAAGGCTGTCTTGTAGAAATTAGTAACTTTACTCTGTTACTATTGGGGCGCATGTAGCTGACTTGTGAAACCAGACACCAAGGTTAGCCACGCCTCTCGTTCCATCTTGTTCCAGCATCTTTCAGGTGGGCGTAATTCACATCTGCGGTCTGACTGCGCAGCTAAAACTGCTTAGGGAGCAACTCGTAAAATTGCGCATTGTAACGTCTGACCTTTTAAAACAATTTCATGCCAACTGCACATCAGCTTTCAAACTGCAAGTCATCTGGGTAACAATATACTTGGAAGTTATATTAAAATCACCCCAGAGCCCATTGAATAATTCTTTCCCCCAAAAATTTCCCTGAAATGTTTCACTTTAACGATTCTGAAAGAAGCAGGGAGATTTGTTGGATGATAATCACCCAATTTAATGCTGTAGTTCCTACAAGTGTCTTTTTAACATCAAAATGAGGTTTTATGCCTTTGTCATTGATATGATTACAAACAGAGAACGATATCACTAAATCAAATCAGCACCAGGGGAGATTCTTGCTATCGATTCTTGCTAAGTCAAGTTTGCTTGGGGTTGAAATACACGGAGAGATAGCCCTGAGTGATCGGACCTAAGGACACCCATGGTCAGGACCGAAAGGTTTCTGGGACCCAGTTAACTTTCTAGCACTCTAACAAATGTAAAAACCAGCATGATGTCCTCCAGTTCATTAATAAGTGTATTCATATGACTTTAAGATGCAATGTCGTTAAAGAGTGAAAATCATTAGTTGCTATTCTTAACGCACAACCATAAAACATGCCTTGGAACCAGCTTACATTTGGTAGTCATAAACCAAGCGTGACATTGCAAGCATTCAACACAAATGTTTGAGTTTCCTTCATACTATAGTCACTAACAGGCATTTTTGTGCTACTGTTTAATGAAGACACAGGGTACAGTAATATGCCACTGACCGGGAGATCAGAAGTACAAAAGTAACAGCGATAAATGTTTTTATCATATGGTGACATGAATGCCCACTGTCCTGCCCTGACAAACTCGCATGCGGCTCATCGTGGCTCTGGGACAGTGATGGACTTTAACTAACCTTGTGTCCTTATCACTCGGTCTGAGTCAGCTGCTGGCCTTCCCATGACACAGCCCCCCCCCCCCCCCCACCTGCTCTCTCACACACACACAGACAAGCAAGTTGGTCTTCCTATCTAAATGGGGACCGTCCATTCATCTCTATGGGAAAAACCATAATCCCAATCACGACACCCTTAACTCCTACCCATCCTTAACCTTAATCATAAGTAACCAACCCAGGTGCAAGACTTTTTTACTTTTTTTTAATTGCATTCACAGATTTTTATAAAACTGAGATTATCTAAAGGGGGACCTCAAAAGATGTCCCCAAAAGTAGGGAAATTTCAGGTTTTGAAATTTTTTCCTCAAATGTGATCTGCGTAAACCCAGAGACACACACAGACGTTTGTTGTCAAATCTGTCCGTTCATTTCTATGGGGAAAACCCCTAATCCCAACTATGATAGCCTTAACCATAAGTAAACAAACAAAATGCTTTTAGCGTTTTTAGTTCATTGATTGCAGGCACAGATTTTTATAAAATTGAGTTTCCCTCTGTGGGAACCCAAAAAATGGTCCCCACAACATCAAAATTACAGGTGTTTATCATATTATGGAGATATTTTGTCCCCACGATGTAAAGTATACATGACCCACACACACACACATACACACACAAACATACATACATCCATATATATACAGACGCTCCCCAGGTTATGACGGTCTGTGTTATGATATTTCAACTTTACAACTGGTATTCCAATTCCATTCTGCTTTTCACTTTCAGTACATTATTCAATAATTACATGAAATATTCAACAATTTTTAAATAAAATATGCTTTGTGTTAATGACTTTGCCCAAATGTAGGCTAATGTAAGTGTTCCGGGGACGTCTAAGCTTGGCTAGGCTAGGCTAGGCAATCTTGTTTGTTATCTTAGGTGTCCTGTATCAAAATGCATTTTGCTCATACCATAGGTTGATTGGAACGTAACCCCATCATAATCAGGTTGGCATCTGTACATATGTACATATCTGTCTGTAATCTAAGGATCAACTGAGCGCATGTCAGTACCTGCATTTCATTTAAAAATTGTCCCAGTGTTTATCCTTTAGCGTTTTCCTGTACGTACCGCCCCTGCCCCTAGGACAGGAGGGCTCAGTGTCCCATCCAGCTGTTTGTGTGATAATGGGTCCATGGGAACACCTCCCCATCTCAAAATTACCAGTTCGGTACCTCCAAACCCCCCACCCAAACCACAGGCTTATAGTCTGATCCTTTGTTTCCCCACCTCTTACTGGATCTTTTCTCTCAGCCATCTCTGTTGCTGATGGAAGTTTGTTTCAGGTTTAGTTAAAAAAAAAAAAAGATAAAACTGGGGCTGGATTAGAAGCTGTACGCATTTCCCAGGCGAAGTGATGGATAAACAGCAAAACAGAGCCAAAATGTTAATGAGGTGGTGGAACTAAACCCAACACACACCCACGGCTGTTGAACTTCATTGTGGCATACATTATCGTGTGAAAAACCACAAAAAGCAAGCAAAACACATTGTTATCACTCCTGTCCATCAATCAACATCTGCATTATTACTGTGTATTTAACCTTGTATTAACAGCCTGGGCTGGAACACAGAGATGGAATTCAGTAACATTTTAAATAGCAATCCAGTCACACATTTATTTGTAAAGCATAAAGTAAATTGTACATGTGCACCAAAGGAACACTGACTCCTGTCCTGACTCCACATTGCCTGTTTCAGATTAAATTGCACGAATTGCACGCTGTGTATCTGAGATCACCCGAAGGTAAAACAACTTTGATGGAACAAAGATCATCACATGAGGAAGAGAAGCAGAAAAACAGAACCGAACAGGTGAGAAAGACACCCAAAAATGGCCCTGTCTACGGATCAGGGCCATGAAAACATAACTGTGCCATCGATAATGGCCCAATGCTCCCCCACGGGGATCCGCACGCCCCAACGGAGGATTAGGAGTGTCTAGAGCTCTAGCAACATGCACCATCATCAGGCACCAGCTGCATGTAAACAGCTCTATTGCCAGTCGGCAAACCCAGCCACCTCCACCTGAAAGCTCAGGCTTCCATTCCCAAAAGAGGGCCTGCTGCCGCCGCTGGGGAGAGACACCCAAATCTTGACCCAGCCAGCCTACACCCTCCCCAAATATTTCCCGGCTTTTCTTAAATGACAAGCTCCCCCCTCCTCAGTCACTGCAAGATCTGAATAACAGACACACAATCTGACCGTCACTTCTTTGGGGCACAAACAGGTCCTTCAAAAGCCAATAAAATGAGTCGCCTTTTAAAGAAAACAAGCAGTAAACACTTCCTTGGATAACTCACACAGAGGTACCATCCTATAAGCAATTTCCTGCAGCTTTGTGGATAGGATGTGTTGCTGTCAGACTCAATATCTCTGGGACAAAAGGAAGCTTGATAAAACACAGAACTTCTGTGCGGAGCTGAGGTAAGGGCCCCAAGCTGGTGATGCACACGCATACAAACTCATTCACAACCGCTGATAAACTGCACTATTGGCCAAAATTGTGGAAACGCTTCCAGTTTTTGCAGAACTGTATTCAACTATTGCTCCAGTTACATATTTAATCATCCCGTGTATGATATTCGTAAATATTCTTCAATCGTTCATAAACACTGAGGAAAACTCAAGATGTAGTCATTTTTCAGGTAAACACTTAATCGCATTTACTGAAAAATTCCTGGAGAGGATTAGGAGTGGAATGTTTTAACTCATTATGCAAAATTTTGTTATGGTTAATACAGCCATGATAATGTTTAATCCAGTCAAAGTCAGCATTATGCTGAAATAAAGACATTTGGCCATAATAAATTTCCTTTTCCAGTTTCATCACATCGACACACGGTCACTAAGCAGCTTGTATAAGGACAGCATGCAGAATCAGTCCAGTAACACACACATGGATTTCTGTTCAGATGGTTCTGCAATTACCTCCTGTGCAGGGACCAGCTACCTGATCTATATCAAGCAAAATGCATTAATAAATAAAATAATGCTTAACAGCATAAATATTCAAAACAAGTGTTTGGGCACCAGCATTTCAGACTTGCTGGATTTCATCAACGTATTCCAGGGGTATTCTTGTTGTCCCAAAGTGAAACAGGGACATTGCTTTGGTTAAAGGAGGACAGTCTGCTATAGTAATAAAACATTTATGTAAACATACCAGTGGCATAATTAAATGTCTTATTCATATAGCTAAAAAACACAGCCTGTGGTTACTCTTTGGACTTTTTTGACTCCACTCTTAATTTCACTGGAATGGTGCAGTAAGTCGCTTCACGGAGGGACACACCTCTTGCGGGTGCCGCGATTTGAATGAGAATGGATGCAGCACGTGCCAATTGTGTGAGGAGGAATAAATAAGGAGTGGGGGGCAAAATGATTGATTGGGAGGGGGGGCTTCCCTTAATAGTGTTCCTGTTGACCTTACCCTCTGCCAGGGGTTAAACTAATTAGCCCCCGCTCCCCGATGACCCACTGTGACCTCTGGAGAGAAAGGTGCTGTGCAGAAAGATGGCCGCCGGCCTGGCCGCTCTGACCTAGGAGGGTGACCAATGGGCCGGCAGGACAATGCCCCGCCCCTTCTGCCACATGTGCCTCAGATAACAAACGCCCTTATCAAGTCAATGCGCGCCCCAGAAAGGGCAAGCGGAGAAAATTCCGGCCTCGAAATTACATTTGCCGCCGCTTCTCATTGAACAAATGGCCATTACTGAAGTTCTAGTCACGGTGTAATAACTATAAATTTCACATCAAATATGCACAAACAAACCAGCGGACAGGGTCGCGGGAAATGAAGACACGGAAACACAAGGAGATAAACCTGATTAGTCTGCTAATTTTTATCCGGAATAGCTGATTTTGATCGGTGTTAACAGCGAGCACCTCAGAGTCCCTGCGCGCAGAGGCTTCCGGAAAATGGGGAATTTTCTTTGGGGCTCAAACCTGCTGACATCCTCCAACGGCCATCGACCTCCTGACTGAAGGATCCAGCTTCTGAGGATTGTGAGCCTCGTTAAAGGAGGCTCACAAACACAGAGCAAAGTGCATAGATCTTGTCGAGCTGAGCCACTCTGTGGCAGGTTGCAGAGAAACAATTTATTTGTTAAAATGAGCCACACTGTAAGCCAGGGCATCACCAGAACTGGGATCACACTGGGACAACATACAGAACCAATCTGAGGCATAATTAGTGTGAACTCCTTCCAGGAGACTCCTGCTTTGTAAAACAGGCAAACTGACCATCACATCAGGCTTCCTGTCAGGAAAACTACCATCAGATTCATCACCAATCGCCCGGCTGATGCTCGATCAATATTCCACAGCCCCGAACATGCGTCGGACGCCTTAGGTCTCACTTCACCTGAACCGCTCCGTGTCGTTGCAACACCCAACATCCCCCGTCAATTCTTAAATGAAAATTCCGCCCTATTTATTGTGCCATTTCTTTTAACCCGCCAAAAACAAACCCAGGAAGAAGTTACCACCCCAGGTTGCCCCCCCGAGACAGATCTGTGCGGGCGACGCGCGGCAGAACACAACGGCTCGCCGGGACACCGCCTGCCGACGGACGCGCGGCTACGAGGGCTGCTGCCTCTGCACACCACTCCGGCCAAAACTCCCCGGGAGTCGCCGGCGCTCACAAAGCGGGGGCTCTGTGTCCCGCGGGCGTGTGCGTCGAGGAAAGAGAGAGCGTGAGAGGGAGAGAGAGGCAGGCGGAGTACCTTTTGCGAGCGGCCGGCCTCCTGAGCTGGAGGGCTGTGCTTCGTCTGGCAAGTCCGCGGGGAAACTGCAGCCACGGTGGCCCCGTCCAGTCGGGTCCTGTTCCAACCCCAACCCCCCCCCTCATGTCTAGCCAAAGAGAGGAGGCCTGTCACCCCCCCTCCCATCCCCACATGGGCTCTACCACAACTTGACAGTACTATGATGGGGGGGCTTAGTGCACTGACCACAGCCTGTAATTCAAGCTCTCTCTCACCTCATCTCAGCATCCGCTCATCCTTAACACCCCCCCCCCCCTAAAAGCCATGGCCACACGCCTCCCCCGCCCTCTCCAGTGGTACGTTAATGTTAATACAATCTCATTAATCTGCAGGAGACGGACATATGCTGCTCTTGGCTGCTGATCCAGAGCCTGTTTGCCTCCTGTGTGTGTGTGTGTGTGTGTGTGTGTCTGTGTGTGTGTGTGTGTGTGTGTGTGTGTGTGTGTGTGTGTGTGTGTG
>JABFDZ020000066.1:4182286-4200575 GCA_019775955.2 Pollimyrus isidori | reverse complement strand
ATTATGTTTACATTGCACTGCATCTAAGCAGTTGAAATCATATTTATTGTCTCACTGTAAAAGAACCTTCATTTATATTTGTGATCTGTGTTTTGTGTTGAAGTTTCGCTTATGTGGGAGCTGGAAAGACAAGGGGTAATATTTTCATTGCATAGCACAACTCTGCCAGTTTACTGTGCACGTCACAAAGTGGAATCTTGAACATACACTATAGGAAGCAAAAGCTTTTGCTGTGATCACTTGGGGGGGTGGAGCTCACCTTGGCCAGCACCTGGGGAACTAGGTGTGGCTTGTATGTGGCGAAGGGAAAGAGGGACGACACATTGGTCAGGACACAGGACAGGATCAGAGGGTCCCGGGTCTCGTAGTTCAGTACTGTCTGCAGGAGCTCGATCCCCTGGTCTACGGGGAGTTTCTGTAGTTGGGGGGGGGGGGGGGTGATATAGGATTAACCAATCATTCTCAGCTTGTACTTCACATGCTTCCTGTCCAGGTAAAACAGGAAAAATATAAATAAATACAAGTATAAATATTCTCCAAGTTCACTTCAAGCCAAAAGTCAAGGTGCCCTTCCGAAGAAAAAGAAACAAAAAGAAACACCACACATCATGGTGACAAATTACAACTCGGACATCACAGAACTGAGCAACCCAACCCCCCTCCCCAAACACTAAAGGACAGTCAGTTCGAACTGAGTCCCAGTTTCTGCTACCTCAGTCTCCACATTCTTGAAGAGCTGTCCCACGATGCTCTCCATAAAGAAGGTCATGGCGTCCCACTGCACCACGGAGGGAGACAGGATGGAGCAGAGGCCCTCGGCCGTCTTTGCTGTGGGGTGGGGGGATGGAGAGGGGGGGCAGAGATGACAATATTGCCGGCAGGGTACGACTCCAAACATGATGTCAAACTGCTGACTATGTTTAAACAGACTCATGCATCTTTAGGTGCAGTGCAACTCCAGGATACAAGATAATGCATCTTCCATAATGTCTTCCACCCCCACTATCTCAATAATCAGGGATAAGCTTAGACCTCCAGGCCTGCTGAAACATGCAGTGGGCAGTTTATGTTCTGTTCCACTGCTCTAGGCCACAGGAATTTCCCCTAACCATTTCCTCCCCTCCCGTTCCTAAATGCACAAATTAACCCCCCCTGCCCCAACTAGACCAGGGTCCGAGTCGCCTCCTCCCACACTCACAGATATTTGGGCCGACTTCGATGGGCGTCTTGATCTGGTACTGCAGCCACTCGCCGGCGATCTGGAAGGCCTCCAGAGGGATGATCCTGCAGGCTATGCGCACGACCTCGCCCTGCTGAGCCCGGAAAGCTGCAGGGGTGGGGGGGCAGGACACTTCAGAGGTCAGAGGGTCGTAGCCTTAAGCTGAAGAAGCAAGCGTGCAAAGCCCCATGTCTGTGGCTCCGAACCTCTCTTTGAGATCCCTACGAATCCTAAACATCGATCATTCTAGGTTCTAGCTGTTAGAGCAAACATCTGGACTGCAGCCTGGCACATCAGGCAGAGATAGCACAAATCAGGCTGCCTCATCTGGGCTGGGACTATGGGAAAAGGAGTGAAAAAACAGCATGGTAGAGGATAGCGTATCCCCTTAGAGCAAGCAGACTCACAGTTGAAGAAGGCATTGAAATCCTCATCGCTGTCAAAGTCCACGCGGGAATACTGACAGCTGAGACTGTCATTTCTGGAGGGGAAGCCGGTCTGTGGAGGAGAAAGAACCAGTTATACCATTATACCAGCTCAGTGATAGAGGACAGTGGACTGGGCCAGGGCAGCATGGTAGGGAAGGAGAGGTGGAAAATACCTTCACGAAATTGGTCATGGTGGCTCTCATGTACTTGCTGGTCACCTCCACAATGACAGGATGCTTGGAGAGAAGCTCGTGTCTGAACAGCATGCCCCACGTAAGCTGGGTGGATGACCTTAAGAACTGGACACATTGACCAGACTGGTTAAAATAACGGATCATTCATTCAAGACAGAGCCTTCACACTTTAAGTAACATGATCATACTTTCTGCTTATTGATGATGGAAACTTATTAAAAACAAGCAGGTAAAAGGCGGGTAAGGTCACCTGGCTCGCATGAGTGGTGAAGGCAAGAAACGCTTCCACAAACTTGTTAAGGTTACCAGGGACTTCTACGTCAACATCAGAGCCCTACAGAAAAGGGCAAACAAACAGAGGACAGCTGGAAGGTACACTGCATTTACTCTCAGCATACTTACACACACACACAAACACACACATTTACAAAACAATAATGTATTTAACAGACTAATGCTCAAGTGAGGAAAGGAGCAGCTGGAGCAAACGGCCTTGCTCAAGGTCCTGATGGTGATATGTCAAACGCCCCCCCACTGTGGGGTTGAAACCAACAAGCTTCCGAGTACAGCTAGAGATTCCTAGGAGAGTTCTTACCACCAGGGCACAGAGTTGAGATGCCAGCGCACACAGCACCTGGCACAACCTCTTCAGGAAGGTATAGTGTCTCTCGACCAGCACGCCTCCCTCTGTTGACCTGGGTCAGACACATAAGCGCTGGCTATGAACTGAGAAAGATCGTGAATCATGGAAAGCACTTCAACCGAATTGTCCGATGAGGCGGCTTTTGCTTCGAATGATGTGATGCAACGCCGCTCTTCACGACATGGAACGTTTTTTCATTATAGTGCCGCATACAAAAACGTACAGACTAGTGATAGGAACACAAACAAATCACTGATTTGCTTGAAATGCCCAGACTCACTGTGAGAGTTTGTTGCCCATCGCCGCTCCATCCGCAGATCTGGACCAGAAACAGGAGAAGTGGATGACAGAGGCAACAGCACAGCAGAAAGCCACTGTGGACCTTCTTGGTCATCCCCAAATGTATACATATGTATGTTTTTACGTTCCTTGATTCCAAATCATACAAAACAATCATCATGTCAGTGCTTTGGGATTTTGCATAAAACTGCACACACCCACATGACATGGGAAGTACCAGACAGCTTAGCCAATCAAGAGGAACCAAGCTGGCAGAGAGTAGGACAGCAGCTGCGACATCACTTCCTCTGCGGAGAGTGAAAGGACAAGAGTTCCATAGGGAAAAGGGACCGAGAATGCAGATACTCACTGAGCGGCTGACAGGATGTAGTGCATGGCCACGTCGTCAAACAGCACCATGAGGGGCTTCCTGTCTTCTAGCTTACCCTGAGAAAGGGGGGAAGGGGGGGAACAGGAACAAAACGATTACCTCAACATCATGCATTCAAAAGGCATATGTACCTCTACCCATTCATATTGCTCAACGGTGATGCAGAGATGTTTAATTTCAGTGTTGCAATCATCAGATACGTTTCAAAACCCAAAGGACTGCGGGGTAAACTAGTCCAAAGTCACACTGCCTGGTTAAAATACATATAGGTCCATAGATGTTTCAACCTGAGACCAATAACACAACTAAGATCTTTGTTGAGTGGTTCTAATGAGGTCTTCTGGTGGAGGCAATGTTTGAGCAACCAGAACCTAGAGCCCTAGAAATGGAGCCACACAGCTGCCCCCCACCATCATCTGCATGAGGCCCACATGCATGCGGGGGCCCACCTTGCGACTGACTGCAATCAGCAGGCATTCGGCCGCCTCCAGCTGCAGCTCTGTCTCGCTCAGCAGCAGACACAAGATCTCCATCAGACGACACTGGTCCTGTGTAATGTGCATCAAGGCCACCCAGTCGATGTAGCCCGCCAGGGTGTTCAGCGTCGCCACGCCCACCCGGCAATGCGCCCTGGCCTGATTCGAAGGGGAGGGGGACCAAGTGGAGGGTCAGGTGAGTCGGCTTCCCAACAATTGCCAACTGGCTTTCTATTGACCAGAATAGTTATTTGTTGACAATTTATTTAAAAAAAAAAAAAAATTATTGGTGTTTAACCTACCTTAAATTCCTTACTGGGTTTTCTTTTATGTAAAAAAAAAAAAAAAAAAAAAAAAAAAAACATTCATTTTAAAGCAAGTCCAAAAAAAAAAAAAGATCTGACAGATATTTTAATGCAAATTCTGGCATATTCCATGCCTACCCATACACAATCTTTTATATGCAGTTTTATATCATTACTAAAGTAACACATACTAATGAAATCTTCCTTACCAAAGGTCAACATTTCAGCATATACATTACTTCAAACAGTCATGTGTAGCGTTACAGAGGAGGGGGCGAGATGGAGCGGGCATGGGGTAGGTGGGAGTGGTGCTGACCAGGCGGCGGTACTCGTCCACGTTCTGCTGCAGGATGGCGAGCAGGAAGGCGAAGATACTGTCCATGTTCTGAGTGAGTGTTTGCTGGATGTCTTTGCGACGTTGGCTGGGCAGTGTCTGGAAGGTGATCACGTCCTCGGCCAATCGCAGCAGGATCAGCATCACCAGCTCTGTCTGGGCCTCCTGGGGTTGGAAGGAGAAAAGGGGGGGGGGATTATTTCCTCACTCATTGTTATCAAATGAAAAGCGTGGAAAAGTCACTGCTCATCTAACTACATCGCATGAAGTTTGACAAGCCACCACTGCTTTGTGTATAAGGTGCAAGTCAATGGCTGTGTCAAGGCTGCGCGCTCCTGAAGCTGCATTCGAAGGCTGAATGCATCAAAGTGATGCGACAAGGCTGTCCCATTCGGAAGGCCCTTCAAACAGTATGCGCATGTTAAACGCATGCTCCTTTGCCTGGTTTGCAGCTGAACATATCCCAAGCTAGGAGACAGGAGCGGCGCTTTGTGACTTAAGGGTAAGGGCGGGAACAGCTGGTGATGCAAATAGGAAATTATCCACGGGGCAAGCTGCCCCATTTCCACCCTGAAAGAACACAGCCTACGAAGGCTACACCTTCGCAAATCGCACAGTCATGTTCCCCACTGCATGACATCACTTCTCGTGAAGCTGGCGGCACCTAATCTAGAGCAGCGAGCCATACCACACCTACCGCACCGTGGCATGTGGCGATCAGGTCAGACGTACCCCTAAATTGGTAAGGGCCTCTAGTTCCTTCAGCATGTCTGGCCAGTGCTGTGGCCACTCGCGTTTGATCATCTCCACGACGATGCGGGAGAGAGCGTCCTTAATGTGGCTCTCCTCTTCCAAGATGGAATGTGTGCCCTACATCCAAGACAACACCTTATAAATAACCCACGTTACACAAGCAAAACTCTGGTTCGTGACAATTTTATTTTAAAAGTTTGGTGTTGCAGACATTATGAGAAACATGCACCAAGGACCAGACTTACATTTGATAACAATTCCATGGCACAGTTTTTCAGCTGAACCTTCTCATTCTGCGGCATGTCGTTCCAGCGAAATCTTACATTAAAAGGAAAATTCTTCACACATATTGCAACGATACACAGTGTTACAATATGCAATTACACTTTGTTTCAGAGCAACGCCAGCAAAAGCAGTATTGTTCAGTACCATGCCAAAAGCCGCTAAAGCTAACATGGCAAATGGCGCGTGTGGTGGGAATATGACTCACTTGATGACATGCTCTATAATCTGAAGGCCGAAGTGTCTCACTACTGCCGGTTGCGACTTTTCTGCGAGTTGCAGACCGCAGGGGACACAAAATGGGCACTTCTCTTTGAACTCCTCACAAAACTGCAGAGAAGGAGGGCAGAAGGTTTACATAATGAACTGGGTGTCATGCTGGAAATGGCATTTTCAGTACTGTTTTAATTAGATCAATCGTTCCACGGTTCAGTGACAGGTATCCCCAGTCGCTGCATCGTTAAACCACAAATATAACGGCATTCTCGTTACGCCATATAACAAAAAAAAAAAAACCTTAGAGGACAGCACCGCCCTGTAACCAAGGCGATCCACGGACGGCAGTTATGCGAGTTTCCTCCCCGGCGTGATTCCGTTAGCTAACTAGCCAGGGAGGCAACCCCACACTCCACGTTGGCACAGCAACCACACCGCGCGACCGACTTCCCATTCATTCTGAATGAATCATCGTTAGTCTGCCGGTTAGCTCGTTAGCCAACCACAACATGGACAACTGTAAACAAATCTCGTTAGAGGTTGACCCGGACAGACCAGAATACCCGTGAATACGGGCGGTCGCTGAAAATAACCAGTAAGAGATTTGGCCAGTTATCCAGTTAACTAACCAACTAGCTACCTTAAGGGCCTCCAGGCGGTATCGTTGGCTAGACGCCGCGTCCATCATCACGTTTACGGCTTTAATTAGCTCGTCGCACATCGCCGCTATCGGTTCGGCCATAACGTCGGCTCCCCACCAAAAACCTGGAAGAAGGAAAAGGTGTAACGCGACGCAGAGCCGAAAGCCGGACACCCGCCAAAAGCGTTAGGTTCGGCCAGCCGCTTAGCCGAGCAGTGCACCAGCAGCGTGAGGGCTGCCGGAGCTCGTGGCGCGTGAATGTTTCGTTTTCAGACAACGCGTGTGGAATTATGGGAAGTGTAGTTTTAACCTTCCATTCCTTTATGAAGAAGGGATAAGGAAAAGTATCATAAACTTTTATTGTGTGTGAAATTTTACAACACATTACAATATGAATCACCTACAGAAGTACAAAGATAATTAGGAGACTATTTATCTCTATACATATGCATACATTATGAACTTAGTTTAGAATTCTATAAAAATTGACATTAATTATTGCTGGTTTTGAGTGCTTACATACACTAACTATATATAATAACGCATATGCTGATTGTACTAAAGATTTATCGCTGACGATGCAAAATTTACGATCGAAATCACAACTCTGGAGAGAGCATCATTTATTTAAAAAAGAGAACTGTACATTTTAATATTTCACTTATAAATATTTAACAGCATGCTACGTTTTGCATTTGTCATCAGTAAATTCGCTTAGCAATATACGATTCTTATCAGCATTTTACGTCATTCGTCATGTTATACTGAGAGGTGTTTTGGAATGATGAAATTTAAAGGGTGTTAGTTCTGCGCGTCTTAGAATCTCGGGAATAAGATGTATGTTTGTATAATGCATTCTACTCAAATATATAATGTTAGGTATACGATATTTGCTTTAAGAATGATAACTGATATGTTGCACTTCACTATTAAATGAGTACGTATTTTGGGAATTTCTATTACAAACAATGGAGTTTCTTCAATTTTATGAAATGCATATATTTCTATTTTGTGTAATCTGCTCGCGTTATAGATTACACATTTTAGATTTCAAGCGATATTAGTATATGCGACATACACAGGTTTGTATAAAATCTGCAAAATTTTTTTCATAATTAGCAGCTGCCATATAATGCAGTAATTCGTGTACTGTGTCCGCTCTGGATCGACACCGATCGAGGTTGTTTTTCCCCTAAAATTGTAACCGATGAGTCCACTCCAGGATATCCGGGCAGTCCTGGGTTTCTTCGCTTTGTACCGAGGGCAGGGGCTGCGTGGGAGGCTACCTCCCTGGGCAGGAGGAGGAGGCGTCCGGATTCCTGGGGGATGAGTCTTCTCCGCACAACGTCACCCTGAGCTGGGCTGCAGTTTAAGAGTTTGGCCAGGCACGGTGTCTTCGGCACTTTCCAGAGAGACGCTTTGACGTTTGCATGGTTACCTGAGAATTTATCTTAGAATAAACGCACGTATATGGATTTTTTTTTCGTCCCGATGGCGTTTTTACGTTGCCGCCTGAAACCCAGCTGCAAGGCTGCCTGAAGTAAATGAACCGGGCAGGCGTACATCCCGTGGGAGGGTTTTCTCGTAGTGAAACGAGGAATTCGCTTAGTAAAAAAACTTTCGTGTTTGTAGGAAGGCCTCGAAGTCCCCCTGCAACAGGTTTCAACGAAGGAGGACTAATTAGGTTTCCAAAAAGTGGCCTGGACTGTAACCGGATCTAGGGAGCGATCGGATACATAGGCTGCATTTCCAATGCGAAGACTTTTAAAAGCGACCGCATATAAGCAGAAAGAGGAAGTGAACGGCAGCTAGTTTACCGATTGTGGGTTTTTCTCCTCCTCGGGACCGCAGGATTGTCTAACACGCCTTCAAATTTAATATAAGATCAAAGAATCACCTTGTCAAAGGTTTAAATGCGGTACGAAGCTAAAATGATGCCGGTGAGTTACCGATTCTGTTTGATTCTTGATCTAGGAAGAATTATGTTGGGTGCTATATTATCTCAACGAATACATGCGTGTGTTATTTAAAATTTTGTTAATGATTTTGTGAGTTTACTGAAGCCAATATTTTAGATTTTTAGCTGCTTTTTTGATTAACTGGACACACCAGTCTGAATAATTAAAGCAAATTAAATAATTATGTCGTTGTGTGCTGTTCAGTGTTAAGACTGTACCGTTTGTCATTAGTTTGCCATCAGTGTTGTCGCATTTTGGTATCAGATTAATACACACAATATTTATCGCTAGGGGCGTAGGAACCGGGGGTCGGATATCTCCCAGTATTTAATTTGGATTAATTCTTTCCCCAGTAAAGAGAGCTTTTTATATAAGTTGTGTTCTCCCAATATCAAACTTTCCTACGCCGTTGTTTATGGCATGTTATTATTTGATTAATGTTAATTAGCTTGATACCGTAGCTGGTGTTGTTATAACTATCCTGAAACTTTAGTTTTTGTTTGTTTTATTTTGATTTTTTTTATTACGGATTTATGAGTAGTGTACACTCCTTTTTAATCACTGAGCGCACAACATTATGCATATCAGCATAGCCTTACTGTCTTTGGAAATCCCTTTTATTAAGAAAAGTGATTTGATAATGTTGGTGTTGTACTTCACTGCACCCTGTTAAACATTCAGTCCGATAATCTGAAGATCCCGCCGCATCCGGTTTCGTTTTATGGATCGAGGGCCTTTGCCTCAGACGTCTGAGATTCGTGTATAAATGTAACCTTTTTTTCTTTTCTCTTTCTAGTCTTTCTAAATGGTACAAATGTAAGAGAGCGTTCGCAGGTGGACGCACCAAACAGCGATCAGTACATTCTAATAAGGGAGGGTGTAAAGATTTCCTTTTATTTATCCATCAGGACAGCATTCAAGATGAAATTCTGCAAACGAAAAAGCTCCACAATGGCCATTTTAAAGTTTAAAATCAATTCGGGAAGACGTGTAACCTGTATGTCAGGCACGGGAAGGCGGCATTTGGCCGGACTTGCGGGGCGTCAAGGACTCCGGACCTCCTAGAAATTTGGAGAGGGAAATCTGTCCTCTTTCATACCGAGGGTAGATTTTAGGTTGGGGTTGCAGTTGGAAAGCGATGGTTTCTGCCGAGGAACTGTCCTGTAATGTACACCTCCATACTCTCACTTATGCAGATGGCGTGAGAAAGTCTGTGCGCGCACAACCCCGTAATAAAGGCTAAATAAATAAATAAACAATAACACTGGCTCATAAATCTATCGCTTGACGTGCCGTGGTAACAACTGCTCTAGTTTCTTTGCTGGCTTGAAGTAGAATATAGTCATCAGTCAGATTGCTCGGAACAGTTTGTATGATTTTAAAACTAAGTGCTTCTTAGTTTTCAATTTATGGGTTTTATTTTTGCTACACCACAAATTTGACCCAGCTATGTAACTGACTTGCTATGACAAATTTTGCCCCAAAAGGTATTAATCCGTTGTTAAGCTCGAGGCTGAAAAGCTGTTTCATGGTCCCGTTGATCATGTGGTGCTACAGGTTTGGTCTTCAGGTCAAGCTGCCATGACTGTACCTGTGACAGACGTAAATGAAATGCTTGTGTCCCTCGGTCACGTTCAAGTTAAGAGTTTACTCGGCACTGCCTCGACATGAGCAATCAATCGATCCCTCGGGGTGCTTTGAGAGGGCAGGAAAATGTCTTTTCCCTATATGTCCGCTTCATAGTGCACATCTGTGATCCATCTTAGATCCCTGTTGAAATGAGAGATTCTGGTGATGTGAACGTTTGGTGAACTTCAGAGGTTTCATTTTCTTTCTTTTTTTCATTTTTGCCCTGACAAAACAGCCGGGTAATCCCAGAGCTCCCCTGGGTCCACGTCGCATTTTATCGTCTCGTTGCTCTCGTTGCCGTTTGAGACTGAACGGTGGGATATAAAACACTTTGTGTTCAACCCTGTCCCAGGCTTAGGGGGAGACTGTCCTACTCCTGAAAGTGAGCCACTTTGGTGTAGCATTTCATGATTCAGTCATGGGGGACGTGTCCTCCAGAGGTGGAAGCCTCTCTTGCTGATTGTTTGGATAAGGCTGTGGTGGGGTGGGGTGGGGTGGGGTGGGAAGGGGGTGCTTCGGGATGAAATGATAAGCATTAAGAGTTGGTGTAATTTAATCTGGTTTCCGCTGCCATATTGAAAATGACCCCTGGGTAATAGGATCCCAGTTGCCTTTGTAGACTGCTAAGCGGTCTCAGTTAAGGGGCAGTCTGCCCTGTTTTCTCAGGTTTGATGCTTTGAGGCTTTCGGTGCTGTCAGAAACGGCACATTAATCACCCGTAAGCAATCAAATGGTGGTCCCCTCCCACTAAGTAATCTCCAACGCCCATGTCTTGTACCGGGGCCTGTTTACCCAGAATTCCATTCAAAATGTGCCAATCACCACCGGCACAATGCATCCTTGCTACCGTATGTGGGGGAACATATTGTATGATGCATCCTGGGTAGAATTGATAAGGTGTTTAATGAGTAAGGGGGGTGTTATCCAGTGTAGCAGGAACTGTTTGTATTTTATTTTTTTTTGGACTTGAATGAGACAATGGCCTTCGTGCACCGATTTGCACTACATGTGATATGAAGAAGGCCCAGCTTTCTGCTCTCAGCCTTATCTGTTTGTCCAACCATAACATCGCAGTCAGCTAGGACCTGTTCCCTCCTGACAGGGTTAAGAGATTACTCTGGGTGTTTATTAGTCTGGTTATCCATATCTGCTAGGTATTTAGCTGAAATGAACACCAGAGCTCACGGTGCTGAATCAGGGCTGAGAAAATGACTCCCTGTGGTACCTTGTTGTTCCTCACACCGTCGGGACAGTTTAACTTTTGGGGGCGTCATGCCAAAACCACCAGGTGGTTGACTGGGTCATTTTTGTTTTTGAGAAGCCGCTTGGCGGCGTCAACTTGAAAAGGACGTTGGTGATATGGGATAGTGGGCCACGCATCCAGAGTAATGGGTGCGGGCGGCCAGTGGCACCCACATGGTTTTGCAAGAGACGTCCAGCTGCCACGTCAGAAAACTGACGCAGAACAGTAAAATGATACGAGTGATAAACTTTTTGAGATCGGAGGAGCGTAGAGCTTCTTGGAAAATCCAGTAGCTTAGCTGAGGAATATTCCGCACAGGGACACTGTATGGAAAGCACTGGCCAGTTGGAGCGATACTTGGCAGTGGAGGCGGGATTGTTGTTATGGGAACTGGATATCCTTACAAGAACTTCAGAGTGTAGTGGGGGGCGTGGCCCCGATGGCCGGCATGCTCATAATACTGATCCGAGTGTTTTTCGCCACTCGGAGGTAATGGAGCATCCGCCGCTCGGCCGGGAGTTGCTGCTCTGGGCGTGGCAAGTGGGAGCTCTGGACTCTAATGGCACAGTTGCGGGCGTAATGGGAGCATGCTGGCATCCGCGCTGAACTTCTGTAAACAAAAACAGAGGTTTTTGTTTGCTCATTTGCGGTGACTTGCGTTTCAGTTTGTTATCGGAAGCGCACTGTAGTTTTAAGAGGCCAGTAAACGTAGCGTTAATAAAGCTACTCTCCTCCTGTCCTTCACCCCCCTGTTCTTCTCCTTATAAGAGCGGTGGTAACACCTCGCAGCTACTGGTTGATCACTTCCAGGCTCTGTCTGGAGGGCTTGTCATAACTTGCGGCTGTTGCGGGGATGCATTTCTCTCTGCCATGGTGTTTTTGTCTTTGACAGTGATAATAGGATTGGGTGAATTTATTGGGGGTGGCTGGCTTGAGTTTTGCGCCTCTGCTGCTTGCCAGCCATGTGAAAGCTGGCACCCACCTTTGGCTCCGCCTCCTTTCCCCTGCCCTAAGGTGACCTCCATGGTCTCCAGGGCTCGCAAAATTTCAAAATCCCTGGTAGCCCTTCGGGCAGGCACTCTTCAGTTTTTGGTAGCCCAAAATAAATTTTAGTAGCCTGTATAAAAAAGAGATTATTTTTTATGTATAATATTGTAAAGGAAACAAAACATCAATCAAAAAAATGTTAAAACATAACTTTATAAAAATTAGAATCATCAACTCAAATATTTGGTTCTAATTGAACAGAAATTTCTATGAACTTGTAAGAACTGTGTAGAACATGAAGAAATCAAAAAGCTGCGCTTTCTTTTTGCCTCATAGTCTGATTTGTCCTAACTTTTCCGCTTTTCTTTAGCTGTTCCTTCTTCACCCTGACCTGTCTTATTTGGCTCGGCAGAACTAAAATACCTGCGTAAATCTATCTGTTTTTACGCACGCACACACATAATGGTCACAAAGTGAAAGGAGTTCGCGCTATCGCAAAGTGAAAGTAAACAACAAACGCGAATTCAATATTTCACGTATAAACAGTGGCTCATCGATGCCCGAAAATAACATAATTACCCAGCTACATTTGCGAAAGAATGCAAAAGCGTTGACATATATTTTTCCTTCCTAAGGGATTTTGGTAGCCCTACTGGAAGACACAATAACCCCGGGATGTCGGCCTAGCGGTTTTGCGAGCCCTGGTCTCCATGGACCTCTTTCTACCCAGCTGCCCCAGGTGTCTTGATGCTGCAGTCAGCACTCCATTGAATCTAACAGAATGGATGCCGATTCTGGAGAGCGTCGTCTGGGATAGTCTGTGTGAATCTTGCAGATTCCTCAACACACTCTATTCTCCCCACTTGTTCTCTTACGCATTTCTAAAGCTTCTGCGAGTCCTCCGTTAATCTGCCTTTAAAGGACGTGCCTATCAAGGTGCTGTTTGTGTATAATGTTCCGCTGCTGTTTTTTTTTTTTTTTTTTTGGAGAAATCCACATTTGCGTGTTTGAGACTTCAGTGACTCACTGCTCAGGTACGCTGCAGTGAGTATTTGTACCCGTTTAACTCTGCAGGTACTCCTGTGCCTTCAGGTCTAACGTCCATGTTATTTGATTAAAGGTCTTGCTTTTAAATGTGGATCCTTCACTGTTTTCATGTGTGTTCCAGTCCGTTAAAAAGCCTGGTTTAGAGGGTTCGCTTTATGAAGGCGGTGGTGGTGTTTCAGAAGGGGGCGGCCTGCGTGATGAATGGGTCTTTTGTCAGGAGTTCATGCGCTGTTGTTGTGAACTTGGGTTTGGGCTTCAGACGTCCATGGAGCTGAAGATGCCAGTGGAAGGCGACCCGAGTGGTGCTTTATGGTGGATCACAGACGGCTGGGGAAGTCGCGCATGCAAGTGTCTGCTTTCCACAGGAGCTGTGGCCCTTCCCGCGATTTTATCCCCCTGCTCAAAAGGCCCCCGCAGACCACAGTTAATGAAAAGGGGTGGACATGTTATCCACACGCCCTGTGTTGTGGTCATTGTTCCAAGTGGTCAGATGATAACCCCTGCCACCCCCTGCTGCTGAAGGAATGAGAAGGCTTTGGGGGCATGTAAAAGACAAGGATGGATGGGAAAGCCCCCCCCCAGGGGAAAAAAACAACGAGCAGCTGCTCTGATTGCTGCCACGATGCCCACTGTCACCAGGAAAGCTTGACACATAACGGGGAAGTTGTACGGAAGTCGACTCGCGTGTGTGCCCAGCGTTCACCATTGCAGTATTGGTACAGGACGTCCATATCTCATGACATCCCCGTGCTATGCCACGACTGGCAGGATGCCACCCTCGGCAGCCGGTGCCACGGGAGATGCCGATCCCTGGGTCAGCGCTGTCTGGGCGCAGCTTCCGGAACAGCAGCCGGGCGCTGGCACTACGGGGCAGGTGATGGCGAAGGACCATGCAGGTTCTTCTGCATGGCCACGGGGGTGCAGATGTCTCCGATTGGCCATGCTGTGATTCATGGTTCGTCTCGTTACGTTCAGTCTTGTCGGCGAGGCAGCTTATCTACGCATGAGTTTCTTGCGAAGAGGCGCAGCCTTGTTTGACAATGTGTATTGTTTACTTTCGGGGAGTAATAGATCTTGTGTTATGAAAACTTTGAAAAGGGGGACAGAAGCTAATAATGAGTTCTTGCTTTCTGTGCGCCTCCCAAAGAGGAGGTGCGGTTGATAGTCTATCATGTAGGAAACCACCAGGTCATGCTGTCAGCTTTGGTTTTTTTTTTTTATTCTTTTTTAATAACCGTGATGGTGTTTTGGTTCGGTGAGTCCTGTGTCGTGCTAGTAGTGTCGTACCCTGTAGACCACTCAATGCCGGCGAAGGAGTTAAGGTAATAATACTGATCATTTATTTTTATTTGCTATTTGTGTGAGCATGAGGACACACCCTCACGCCCCATGTGAATGCTCTCCCACCCTTGGTCCTTGTGTGAAACTGGGTCGGCTGCAGACAGGCGTTCCATCAGTCGGGCCACATTGCTGTAGCGGGAGGCGCTATCATGGTGTCACAAGGCAAGTCGTATTTGTTTTTCTTTCATGGCTGGATTAAGCTGAAGCGAGTTACTTCATCGCCAGGGGTGTGTACTGGGGGCACAGCAACAGAGACACTGTCCCCAGCTAATAGCTGATTGGCTCCTGGGGTGCCCCCTCCCCTGTCACTCACCGATTCAAAACACATTCTTAGCTAATGATAGGGTTGGCCTCTGTGAACTATGGCCACTGTCATGCTTCCCACCTTAAATTCTAGAATCACCTTTGCTCATTGCAAAATCACCGCTGGTTGAGGTTCTCTCTCTTCATCGTGTTTCCAAGGGGCCTTTTGCACTGTCAGTGATTTCAGCTTATCGTTGTCTGTGGTTGGGCCAGTTTTTGCTCATGGGGGGGGGTGTTAGATCTTCACATGACCCCTTTGACTGGCTACCCGCTGCCTGTTAGCAGTGTCAAGAGCCTCTCCATTGACGGGCATTCTGGCTGGTTTCCAGCTTTCTGCTGACATTAAACTGCTTTGCTTCAGCAGGAGTGGAAGACGTCTCCTGCTGATTATTGAAACCTGTTGGTATGCTTTGGGAGGGGAATGGGGGTGGGTGACTGACTGATCCAGCCTGGTCCGGAGCCAGGTGATGTCGTTTTCAGCCAGGAGCTGAAGGGGCACGGAGAGGTTATCTCATGGGTTATTCTTTTGGGGTGGCTTATGAGTTGCGTAGGTCCTTGGGAGAGAGACTGACTTGCGTCTCAAGAATCTGCTGAGCTGGAACTTGGGCACAGTGTCTGTCTAGTTTAATTGAGGCCTTGTTTCAGCTGTGGAATAAGCTCCTTAACGTCTTGCCATGCTTATGAAAATACCTTCACTTTGATCTGGATTGTCAGCGACTAGACATGCATCGCGCAAGTTTGCGCAAGTGATCTTTAGCGCAGCCAAGCTCAGCTCATTGGCTGATTCCTCGTAAGCCGCTTGTTTGCATCTGCCCTCCTGTTGTGTGACTTGTTTTTCGCGCATTGGGCACGCTTGAGGGTATATGGAGGATCTGAGCTTTTATGGAGCTCCTTGGTGCCCAAAGCATATTTATCTTATGCTCTTATTACGTTTCAGTTTGGTCCTGTTCACAAGTGCATGTTCTGCGTGCCCCAGTGTCACTGAACAATAAAGGCCTTTACTGCGCAGTCAATCGCTGCCGCTTCTGCTCTTAAGTAGGTGCTGAATGTCCTACCCTCCTGCCTGCGTTTCCCCGGTGACCTATGGCGGAGACCCCTCTCCAGTGGTCTCATTTGCAAGAATGTGTCAGACAACAGTCAGTCTCGCTTGTTCCCACACTGCAGTCCACCTAGCTTGTATTTATAAACGTATGTTTTTTGGGGTCTTTGATAGTTTATGGAGACACCCTGCTGTTAACCATCTGTTTTCCCAGTGGTCCCTAACATCCTGCCTAGGATTGAAGCAGTTGCCCCGTTTGGGTTTTTGCATACTGACCTTCAAGACCCCCGGCTTAAACATGGGTCTAGATGAATCCAGAATGCTATTGTTGGATTGCTGTTGTTGGACCTGTTCGGTTCAGGGTCAATCGGAGACAGGGAGGTGTCATTTGCCCTCATTTTTGTACCCATTCCCATTGCATTTCCAAGACTCTCCTGTTAAAGGTTTCTGCTGTGGTGTGAAATTCCTCGGAATAGCCTTTCCATCTGAGAATTTCATTTCTACTTGTAATTGCCTCCTGCTTTGGGGTGTTGGTGTGACAAAGGGATGTGGCTGACAGTGGAGAAACCCTTATGAGTGTTGAATCTTTGTGGAAAGAGAAGAGATTGGCTGTGCAAGTCCCGTGGTAGCTGAAGGGCATTTGGGGGGAAAGAAATCAGTTTTTGGGTAAGGTCTGCATTAAACTTATGTTCCTTATTGAGATAAAAATCAACCTAGCAAGTTTGGGTAGTGGAATATTTACATGCAGCTGCAATTTCCCCTAACAGGGCCACTCGCTTTGAGGTGGTGCAATCTTCTGTCGTGTGGGAAGGTCCTGGTCCATCAGAATTATTCCCGACCACCTCACTTGTTTAATCTCGAGAAATATACTGAAAGTTAAAACTTATAATTTGACTGCCTTGCATGTTTGCTTCAAGCACTTTTTAGTCTGTGGTTGAGTCTGCGTATTAGCATGAGTAAAAGAATCGTCACACCCTTAACAGAAAATCTGCAGATCCACCCATAAAAAGAGAAAATATGAAACAATATTGAAATTGCTTGGCATTGTTTAAATTGCCTACGGGTGTATAAACAAATTATCCAGAAATAGAATCTCTCCGGAGTTTCGCTTACTTTATTTGTGCTTGTTTGGCAGATGTTCCTGACCGTGTACCTCAGCAACAATGACCAGCACTTCACAGAGGTGCCCATCACGCCGGAGACCATTTGCCGTGACGTGGTGGAGCTCTGCAAGGAGCCCGGGGAAGCTGACTGCTACCTGGCCGAGAGGTGGCGCGGATCAGGTGATCCTCTTCTGGACCAGGACACATGTAGATCATGGGGAAGTTCACCTGTGTGCTTGGTGATAATCAGTCTGGGTCTGATTGACTGTAGTGGGAATAGCACATACCGAGGTCAGACGTATCAGGATTGTTACCATACAGGATTTGAAACGTGGTTTTGGTCACGTTGCAGATTGGTGATGGTAGCCCTGGAATGATGGTTAGAGAGATTTTCTTGTGACATCAGAGAGTCCAGATTCAGCAATGAGGAAATACACCAGGGTTGCCAACTCTGGCGTGACGCTCACGTTTTCCGATTCTCACGCTCACGCAGGAAAACTTATGGCAAATCTGTATTGATCCATTATAAACCTAAAATTAGCTACATCAAAAACATTGGGGTAGTTTGCAAACCCTGTAGATTAACATGTTAATAAAACTGTTGCATACATCTAAGTGCTAGTTAACTGCAGTTGGTGACACTGAAAACGCACACAGACCAGCCCGCACACACACAGTAACCCTCTAGAGCCCAGTCTCCCATGTAAAAAGGGAGTTTCAGGTCCTCTTGGGCTGGTTCCATTGTCCACCCTGAAGTACCCGGATTGTTTGTGCCGAGTCGTCGTCATGGCGACAAGGTCCGCCATGACAGCTGCGGGCACTTCAGATGGAGCAGCCAGCCGTCTGTTTCTGAGGGAGCGCTTTGGGTGTCAGGAGAGGGGGGTCAAAAACAGCACTCTTACTTGAAAATTAAATAGATTAAAGAACTAACTGAATGCCTGCGAATTCCTCTCATACCCGAGTAAACTACCCGGGTTGCAATAAAATATCTAGCTAGTTGAAACCACCAGCATGTTTTTAATTTTTTTCCCCTCTCGATACCGAAAAGTAATTAGAAAGCGAACCAAAAAGTTTGTGCGTTGACAAACGTTCTTTTTAAAACGTGGGTTGGACCTGTCGGGGCGGTTTGGCAGGGTTCCGCTAAGAGACGTCGCGCTCGTGTCTCCGTCTGACCGGAAAGGGTTGATACGTCGGGTCTCCTTGGGGGTTTGCTGGGGACGCGCCGTGCACCTCTGTGACGCAAAGGGAGGCCACTAAAAAGGAAAGTGATCTTGGAGGAACCTTGGGTTGTTTGGCTAGCGCGCTAACGGGCCGCGGTGTCGCTCCCCCCCCGCCACAGAGCGCCCCGTCGGTGAGGGCGAGCGGATGCTGGAGCTGCTCCAGCGCTGGGGCCAGCAGCGAGCGGAGGTGCATTTCTTCCTGCGGCACGAGCGGCGGCCCCCCAGCCGAGATTCAGGTGAGCCGGGAATCAGGAAAGTG
>JABFDZ020000066.1:4149992-4167646 GCA_019775955.2 Pollimyrus isidori | reverse complement strand
GTGTGTGTGTGTGTGTGTGTGTGTGTGTGTGTGTGTGTGTGTGTGTGTGTGTGTGTGTGTGTGTGTGTGTGTGCGTACGTACGTACGTACGTACGTACGCTTTCAGCTGTGCCCGCAGCACATGTGTGTTGGGAGTTTGAAGAGCTCGGAATCCTCACGCTGGACAGGGGACCCGGCGAGTTCTTGACATTTTCCCTGGAGGCTCATGTGAACGTGCCGCCCCACGTCTGTCCGCAGGTGTGCAGGAGAAGATGGGCATCATGAACCGTGGCGTGGTCTACGGCCTCTGGGACTACGAGAAGGAGAATGAGGACGAGCTGGCCTTCAGGGAGGGCGACGGCATGAGTGTGGTGCGCCGTGAAGATGACGACGAGGTGGAGTGGTGGTGGGTGCGGGTGGGGGAGCAGGAGGGCTACGTCCCCAGGAACTTGCTAGGGGTAAGTGACTTCAAAACTAATCCAGAGTTTCCCAATCCGGTCCTCAGAGAGGGAGCAAAAATGTGGGCTGTCTTTGGGAACTGGGAGGGAGCGAAAACATGGACCATCTGCAGGTCTCCGAGGACCGGATTGGGAAACGCTGCTGTAAACTGATTTTTAATTCCCATCCTTAATTTTCATGCTGCTCTCTGTTCGTAAGAAGTTGTCCGAGAGAGAAAATTCAACCATTTAGATTTTGTTTGTAGTTCCTTAATTTATTATCATGTCATTAGGTTTCATTAAAGACCTTTTGGGCCACAGAGGGGATAGGAATATGATGCTGTATATTTAGTTGACACGTGGTTCTTCTCAACAGCTGTACCCAAGGATCAAGCCACGGCAGAGGAGCCTGGCCTGAACACAGTGAAAGCAGACCGATTTCATCACTGCCATGGTTCACACTGCAGATAGAGCAGCGCGGTGAAGGCAGGGCTGCAAAGGTTATCGAAGCTGTGACTCGATAGTCTGTCGTGTGGACAGTGAAACGAGGAGCTGGCCAAACGCATGAAGGATTTTTATTACTATTATTTTTTTTTACTAAATGGTGAACTTCAGATGTGCTTGTCACTGGTTACCAGGAGAACTTTTGTTTTTCTTGATATCAGAGTATGAAGTAGTTGTGTGAAAACGGAGTGACATGTCTGGATAAGGTTGTACTAGTCTTTGTGATGACAAAAAGAAACAGGAACAAAGTGTTTTATGTAGCAAGTTATTTTTTCCCACTGACTGTTTCATGTACAGTTTTTCAAGACTGTTATGCTGAAATACTTGGGTAGGGGGCTGTTTTAAGTGCTTTTTACAAAGCTTCTAAGGTGTGTTCGATGACAGTGATAAATGGTGTTTATGCGGCTGAAACAAAAAGAGAATGGGCGCCCCCTTGGGGCGCCATGCGGTATGTCTGTGATGCTGTTACGACTCTGTTTTCCTTGTATTGCATAGTTTCAGACCGTCTGTTAGGTCTGGGCTTGTTTACGCTAACGCTTTCATTTGTGCAAGTCTGCACACTTTAGTGTTGACCTGCTTTTTCCCGCTTATTAATGGGGGTGGGGGACACCGTATAAAACACTAGCTATAAAGTTTATTCAGTCTGACAGATCTGGATACCTGCCTAACTTTTTTTGTTAAAACGAGCCTAGCAAGATTACTGTCACAAAAAATGGTTTGGATGAAAGCTTTTGGTCTGACTATACAGTTTTGTACCAGTAACCAGTAGACCAAATGGAAGCAATGACATATTTTTGTGTGTTCTGTTCGTACAAGTCATGCATTATGGAGATACTATAGAAGACAATCATCCAGCAGTAACAGGGTGACCATTCGGATGGACCTCTAGCAGACACTTTGGACTGGTCACTATACACCAGGGGGGCGATTTAACTGTAATGATTACAGTCTGATTCTGCGTGTCTGCTTTGTCAGCTACAGTGACAAATCCTGCAACATGAAGGTGTACTAGCTGAAGATATTAAATTTAGAAAAATCCAGTCCTTCAACTGGATTCTATCACATCATGCCCTCACACCAGTTCCATGAGTAACCTCAAGGCTATTAACGAGTAACCACATGGTTATTAAATTGTAGACCTAGTCACTACAGGGTTACGACGAGGCAGCTTATGACACTTGGCATTTTTCTTTTTGCAGAAGTATTTATTTTGTGATTTGTCCTTTTAATTTCCTTTCTCATATTGAAAATGTTACATATGTAGAATAAAGATTTCCAATAAAATACTTGAAATAAAATATCGCCTCTTGTTTTTCCCGAACTCTCTCGAAACGCTGCGTTTGCGCATCATTATAAACGTAGCCTATTAGACAGACGAGTGATTGTAATAAAGTCAATCCAGTCTGTATGAATAACAGACACAATATAATACAGACAGCTGCAGTACGACAGCTTTGTATGTGAACATTTCCCTCGAAATTTCACTTCTCTACACCGGAGACGTCCTTCGGGTATTTCTTTTGATAAGGGTAACGATGTTCCGTTCCTAGAACATTTTTTTCCGTTTTCACAGCCTAAGTAAAACTCAACGTACGGCGTGGTGCAATGCCATTTCCCCCCTCTACATATAGGTTTTAATAGCATAACACCTGACAAGCACGATAAAATCCGCTACCTCCAACATAACGTCACAAGACACATAATCTTTATGTATATACTGTATGTATCAGAAGCACTGACAACCGGAGATAATTCCCTGCGTGTATGAATGTACCGAGCCGATAAACCCAAAATTAATTGTGTTTCTGAAACCACGACACAGGTAATTTTTTTGACCTCACAAATATGGCGCCCAGAACCGGAGGGCTAGTACATAGGTGCGTGTTGATGACGTTTTTATCACCGGTTTCTTCCGCGAAGTCTGAAATGGGTCCGGTGTTTACAGCTGTGTAACGAAGCTGCAGTTTGGCGCTCTCTACTTTGTAAGTTTTATTTCTGTGTTGTTTAATGTACTCGTTATGTGCAGGTGATGAGATTTAATCCATTATGATGCTATCAATTAGTCGTTTTTGAACGTCGCTCCTTACTGATTCAGAGACAATTTTCACTGTTGTTAACCATGTATCGAATTGTATATACTAGAATATGTCTTATGCAATTGAATCTAAATTCATAAATTTTCTAGCTGACAACATGGAAATGCATAATTAGTCTGCCAAAATGTACAGCTACCCCCATGCATTTCAAAATTGAAGTATATATATTTATATAAGTATATATGCAAATCACCCTGAACTACAGCGGTAAAATGGTTTCTTTTAGCTGAGGAAGTGAAAACTAGCGCCTTACCGATGCACCGAAAAGATTAATGTTATTTAAATCTTCTGTCTGCTTTGCGGCACGGTGATACTGACAGGTGGACGACCAGTTTTTATTTGTTTTAATCCAGTATCAACGAACAGCCTAAGTAATCG
This sequence comes from Pollimyrus isidori, assembly GCA_019775955.2. Lineage (NCBI taxonomy): Eukaryota > Metazoa > Chordata > Actinopteri > Osteoglossiformes > Mormyridae > Pollimyrus > Pollimyrus isidori. The sequence goes on along the minus strand of JABFDZ020000066.1, from coordinate 4,164,252 downwards.
TCCACTGACATATTTATTTTTCCAAAATACAAAAGTGCATCTTTCTTTAAAAAAGGGAAAAGAGATCTGATTTTGCTCACCGGCATATGGAGCACTATGATTTAGATTTTTCTAAATGACCTTTTTTCCTCCCTTTAGGCTCCAAAGATGAGTTACGGGAAGGAAAGAATCATCGCTTTGGTAGACATGGACTGTTTCTACGTTCAAGTCGAACAGCGAATGAACCCTGAGCTGAAGAACAAACCTTGTGTAGTGGCCCAGTATAAAACGTGGAAAGGTGGGGGGTGAGTTACCCAGGCTGTTGCTGGCAGGGAATAATGGTTGTAATGTAATATGTCGGGCCTGTGGTCTGTGGTTTCCCAGCGCCCAAGTTATGGCCCTTTAAGGCATTAGGTATAATGTTTGGGGCGTCGTATTTCCAATGCTTGATTTGCCACTCTCGATGAAGCCCTCGTCCCGCTCTATGCCGGCCCTTCTTGCAGCATCATCGCTGTGAGTTACGAGGCCAGAGCGCACGGCGTTACCAGGAACATGTGGGCAGACGACGCCAAGAAGCTGTGCCCTGACCTGCAGGTGGCACGGGTGCGCGAGTCCCACGGCAAGGCCGACCTCACCCAGTAGGTGAACAACTTGGTTTCCCAGTGTGGGCAGAGACCACCCAGCCCCCCCCCTCCCCCCAGCTGCCAAAGGCTAGTCAGTGGGCAAGTCAGACCAAGTGACCCGACTGTCCCCGTCTAGTTACCGTGAGGCCAGCGTAGAGGTGATCGAAGTGATGTCCCGCTACGCCATGATCGAGAGGGCCAGTATCGACGAGGCCTACGTGGACCTGACCGCTGCTGTGCAGCAGAGGCTGAGGGACATGCGGGACTGGCGGGTCCAGCTGGACCAGCTGAAGACCACCTACGTGCAGGGGTTTCCACAAAGTACCACGGGGCACTCGGAAGCAAAGGAATTAGACAAAGGTCGGCCATGTTGGTCCCTCTGTAAAGTCAAAATAATGAGACAATGAAGTGTGTGATTATGTCACAAACTGGTAATGGTCAGCTGGTGTCGCAGGGGCCTGCTGATTGGTTGCTGTGTCTCGCCTTGACTTGGATTGCCCCTTTGTGTCTGCGCAGAGGAACAGCGGCTGCTTGGCCTCCGTGAGTGGCTGGCCTCTCTTTCCGGTTGTCCCGGCAATGCATCACCTGACCTGCAGCTGGCCATGGGGGCTCTGATCGTGGAGGAAATGCGAGCGGGCGTGGAGAAGCACACCGGCTTTCGCTGCTCTGCCGGGATATCGCACAACAAGGTGGGAGACGGTGAAAAGCCCAAACCGGAAAAGCTTTAGGCACCATCTGAGCTGAAATGTTTCTCTGTCACAGGTGCTGGCTAAACTGGCGTGTGGCTTTAACAAGCCAAACCGGCAAACCATCCTCCCTTCAGGTTCTGTGCCTCAACTCTTCAGTTCTTTACCCATCAGCAAGATGTGAGTGCCTCCATTCATTATACACTTGCAGGAGTTTTAGTTACGCAAAAATGTCCTGAGGGCAGAATGAAAAATGACTGCTTCAGAGACATAATCAATCAGATTGTAGAGGAGGTGGGACCACAATATCTGATTGGATCGTATTGGGTATCTCTCTGAACCGCTCATTTTTTGTTCCTCCTCCTGAACATTTTGGTGTAAGTAAAACTCCCGTGAGCTTATTCTACACCTGCCGAGAGCCCAGTGGTGCCGCCTTCTGTTTATATACTGGAAAAATATGGAGCCACTGGGTTTTTACTCCTGGCAGTTACGGTGTGTGGATGTTCTGGTCCTCGCTTAAACTGCCGCCCTCGCGTGACCCTTTAACCGAGTGTCACCACATCATCGCTGCAGCCGGAACCTTGGTGGGAAGCTCGGCACGTCCATTGTGGAGAGTTTGGAGGTGGAGAACATAGGGGAGATAACTAAGTTCACGCGGGCCCAGCTGGACCAGTGCTTTGGGGAGAAGACAGGGTGAGCTATAGCGTTTCCCAAGCACAAAACTCAACACAAGTAATTGGTTTGATAAAGGCACATATTTTTACAATTTGGGAAAATGGATACTTTCTGAAGGTCAGTGGAATTAAAGTACTCATAATCAAAGGTGTTTGAATATCATCTAGATTAAAATGTGGATACATTGGTGTACTGAATTTTTCTGGGGTGACCTCTAATGGACTTCCGCTCTAACACAATTCGGTCTCCAGTCAGTGGCTGTTTGACCTGAGCCGTGGGATTGACTTCGAACCCGTCAAACCAAGGCAACTTCCCAAATCCATCGGCTGCAGTAAGAACTTCCCTGGGAAATCTGCCCTGGCCACCAAAGACCAGGTCTGGTACCCATGATGAGGCAATTGGTCAGATTGCTCCGCTCTTTAATCTGATTGGTCAGCACGTTTTTAAAGTACTATGACATCAGTCTCCTTCACTCTCTCTGCACAGGTGCAGAACTGGCTCTACCAACTTGCCCTGGAGCTGGAGGAGCGCCTGACTAAGGACAGAGAGATGGTGAGGAGGGCATAAGCGTCTGAGTAACACTGACAAAGGCCGAATTATGACGGTTACTCAGCTGGGTCAGAGCATCTCCAAAACGGCATGTCTTGCGGTGTGTTCCTGGTATGCAGCGGTCAGTACCTACCGAAAGCGGTTCAAGAAACAGGAACCGGTGAATCGGGAATGGGGCCATGAGTGCCCAGGCCTCATTGGTGCGTGTGGGGAGCAAGGCTAGGCTAGCTGAAAAAGTTAATGCTAAGAATGATAGAGAGGGGTCAGGACACACAGTCCATCGCAGCTTGCTGAGTATGATAGGGCGCACAGTGCAGCTGGCTGCATATAGAGCTGCGTGACCACAGACTGGGCAGATGACCCCTGTCTACCGCCAAAAGAGTTCAAGGTGTTGACTTGGCCTCCAGGTCTAAGGTCTCGGTCCAATCAAGCATCTGTGGAATGTGCTGGACAAACAAGTCCGATCCTTGGAGGCCCTACCTTGCAATTTACTGCAATTTACCGAACTTAGAAGATCTTCTGCTAATGGCTTGGTTTAGATACCACAGGACACCTTCATAGGGGTTGTGGAGTCCATGCCTTGATGGGTCAGAGCTGATTTGGTGGCACGTGGCGGCCCTACAGAATATTAGGCAGATGGATATAATGTTATTTCCCCCCCCTACTACCTAGAACACACATAGTCGACCCTGAGATATTTGACTTCTGACTTTGGGGGCTCCAGTGCGCTGTCCTTTCATGCTCGGCAGACACATGCCAATGCAAGCGTGTCCCTGCAGAATGGCCGCGTTGCCAAGCAGCTGACAGCCGGGGTGCGTCAGGCAGGGGACCGGAGGGCCTGTAGCTTCTCCCGCTGCTGCGCTTTGGCTCGCTATGAGGCCGGCAAGATCGCCGCTGACGCCTTCGCCATCATCAAGAGCCTCAATGCTGCTGGCAACCACCAATCAGCATGGTGAGTGACCTCCGCTCTGAGCCAATCTCTCCTTGATGTGGGCGGGATGTGGCCACTATACGGCTGCCCAATATCACACCGTGATATAATTGTACCGCAATCCCGAGCTTCAGATGGTGGCCAAAACGTTTGTCCCGACGCCAGCTTTTCAGTACTATACGGACATTTACTTACGCCTACAATTTGAATTTGCTGATGAATAGTGTGGCTGATATATTGATGAGAGGTTTATTGTGACACCCAAAAGCTAAGCTGAATAAATTTGCTGTATCCTTATGTTCATTAAACTCAGTTAGCGGAGGACGCCACACGGTACTGTTTTGGTAAATCATGGAAGGCGAGAAGCTCAAGTAGCGGTGAAGAAAGGGACAGATCAACAGCCACTACATCTTTTAAAAGAGGGGATATTGTGGATTAGCAAGGTGGTGTCTAAAGCCCTGTAGGCACTGGTTTGTGACTGTTATCAAACTCACACCTACACCACCAACATATTTGACACACTTTTGGTAGATAATACCAAGTTTGTTTGGCCATACTTTATTTCTGGTAAATTTCATCTTTTGTTTTATAATATTAAGCGCTCATATTTCAGACAATGGCAATATGGTACCGTGCAGTCTACTCCCATTCCGCCAGAGTCCTGGTGTTCTGGTTCTGTTGGCCCAACCCTGGGCTGCACTGGGGGCCCTTCCAGGCCAAACCTGTTCAAGGTCAAGTTGTAGAACCCTCAAGCCGAACTGTCACCGTGAAATACCGAGCCGTTAATCTTCCACTCTGCGCTGCCGAATCCTGTCCGTCTCTTTATGCTCGATCCTTGACATGCTGCTGTGTTCTGTGCAGGTCACCCCCCCTCACGCTGCTCCACCTGTCCGCCAGTAAGTTCATGGAGGCTCCGGGTGGATCCACAGGCAGCATCACTAGCTTCCTGAGCAGCGACATTGGCGCCACGCAGAAGGAATCGGCCGCCGCCTCACCCACCCCTCGCTCTCCCATTGGCAGCTCGAGGGCAGGTCTTGCCCCCAAGCAGCTCAGTACCATCCAGTCCTTCTTTCAGAAGGCTGCTGAAAAGCAGGAGAGGCGTGACGCAGAGTCGCAGGCCACCCCAACCAAAACCCCGCCGGCTCCCTCCCCCCAGCCCTCGGCCCTCTCCCCCCAGCCCTCGGCCCTCTCCCCCAGGCACCAGGCCGAGCGCAAGCCTTGCACCTCCTCCTTCTTCCAGAGGAAAACCCTCGAGAGCAAACTGCAGATCGTAAAGGACCCAGCCTGTCCCGCAGACGGACCCCCCCCACCACCCGCCCTGCCGGCAGCACACGACGACCAGCCCAGCCGGGGAGGGGCAGGGGCCTCTTCGACTCGGGCCGGCGAAAAGGGGAGGGGTCCTGCGGAAACGGGCGCCCCGCCCCACGAGTCAGGGCCCCCAAGCAGCCCCTCTGGCCGCAGCGACGTCGACACCGTGAAGTGTGACCGCTGCGGCCAGCAGGTGTCAGCGTGGGACATGCCGGAGCACGCCGACTACCACTTCGCACTGGACCTGCAGAGCTCCTTCTCCTCCTCTTCCTCAGCCTCCCCACATCCGACTGCTGAATCTCCCAAGTCGCCCCGCGGCAAGACGAAGCTCAAGAGCCAGTCGGGGCCCCAAGCGAAAAAGTTCAAATCCCAGGGGTCCCACCCAACACTGGATTCCTTCTTCAAGAGGACTTGAAGCAGAACACGACTGCTTATACAGAAGCATATAACCAGTTTCTTTTTTTACACCTGCTTAGTAATGATTCGCCAACTAAAATATACAAACCATCTCATTTTAACAGCCTGCACATATGATGCCCTAACACAACATGCAGTTATTTCAGTGACTTTGAGCAGTTGCACATTCCTGCCTGAAGGGGTCAGTATGTGCGTCTATTCTGCTGACTGGCCTTGGACTTGGGAGTTTGTTTTTTTTTTTAGTGGAATCGCAGCTTTGACCAAAATGTTCTTCCATCCTTTTAAGGGCCTTTTGCCTGCATAGTAAATTAATTGAAATTAGGTATTTTTCATCAGTGTGTGTCTTGCTTTATCTTAATGTTCTTGAATTATAAGTAAACTATGGTGAATAATGCTTATTAATTGCCGTCAAAGCTTGGGGAATGTTTTGTGTTAAACACAGGGATTTGCTTGCAGTGCTGGAATATAGGTTGGCCTGTGTTAAATGGAGCACAGGTGTACACTGTGTGATTCAAGTCTCTCTGACTCTGGCATTGATCTGGCTGCTGGTAGATAGTGACACATGTGTCTGTCAGCTCCCGTTCCTGCAGAGGAACAGCCTATAGATGATGCTTGAAGGCTTTTTGACACTTTATTTTTTTATTGGAGTGTCTAGCAGCTGACGCCCCACAGATAATCTGGCAGAGATGGAGCCTGCAAGAGGTGAAGCCATGATAAACCCAGTATCATGATGTCACTTCCTGTTGGAGGTTCCAGAGAGCTCCAGCCAGTCATTCTGTATTCAGCAAACAAGTAGCTCACCAGCTGAGGGGAAATCTGCTGAATCCAAATTAACCTCACCTTTCCATCATAAACTCTTAATAGGTTCCTGTCAACACAGTGGTAAGAAACTGTCAGCATTCAAAGTAAGAACTTTTCTGAGTGTTAAAAGTGGAAAATGAGACCGCAGCAGATAAATTGAAGCAGCACTGTGCCCACAACCCTCTGTAATAAAGATTTATTTATATACACAATAATATACAAACTGGAACTGTACATAAGTCTCTGATAATTCAGTCAAAAGAAAGACTAAAATATTACTATGTTTTAAAAACATTCCCGCATTGGTACCTGGTAAAAGAAACAATGTTTGTGATATTTGGGTGTGCTCCTAACTTGTGGAGGAAAAATGAATGACGCTTGAAAAGTTTGCTAAAAGGTGACTAAAAAGTTATAATAAAAAAAAAAAGCTTGGAAACAGTGAGAACGGTTCAAACAGCTGATACACTGTTCTCCAAAGAAGGTTTTGGTTTGTATCTAAGCCCCCCGCCCCCCCAAAATAAAAATTAATTGCACCAGAATCTTGAACGAAATCGTCCAGATAAGAAGCTGGGATCTGAAACGATTAAATGTTTCTACTTTGGAGCTTTTGCTGCATTTTAATGAGGAACGAGGTCGTCCTTCGTGAATGACGTGGGGGAAACGGCCCAGAGCGTGGTGTCCGAAAAAACACGCCGTTCCCATTCGCTTCCAAAGAGTAGCACCAAACGAAGGTTTAACAAGGAAACTCCGGGAAACATGACAGTTGTCCCTCTTGTAGGCACTAAGTTTAACCCCTCACAACCTAAAGAAGCGATAATGGTAACAGGAGACGAATCCAGGAGACTGCTCTAATCGCGACCACTTGGTGGCATCGTGGTTGAAGCGAGCCGCTCAAAGAGGCTCACTCGGTTCTGCCAGTGACGGTGACCGCGCCCCGCTTGGGTCTCGGGTCCCCAAAGCTACCAGACTTGGTCAGGCGTCCTCATTGTGCTGCTCGAAGACGCAGAGGACACTTCGGGGAAAGTTAACAATCGATCGCTTACAAACAGAATGCAGTCGTTTAAAAATACTCTGCAGTGGAACTAAAGCACTTGTAAGAAACAGACAGAATTCTGGTTACTGACTGTCAGCTTCAATTTTACAAAAGGCAATCATTCTAGCTCGTGATTTACAGAAACCCCATCAAGGTCCGGCTTGACTGGGCTGATGGAGCCTTTCTGCTTCTGAGTTGACAGAGATTGGGCGATCTGCCCAGATATGCACGAGACATGACGGGTCCGCAAACACAGCAGATCCCTCTGTGATTCCAGAACCTCTGCAGCTACTGTCAATAGAAATGCCTCTTAATGCCATCATGTTTCTGCAGTTACTGAAAGAAACTCCAAGTAATCAATCTTGTGCCGCCTGCCTCTAAGCTGCCCTTAGTGGCTGTTCTGGGGCCCAAAAATATCCCACCAGTCCCAGGGCTTGGGTCTGATAAGGCGCTACTGATAAAGCAGTAGCACAGGGGGAACTTCTTGCCCTGGCTTATCGCTGAGGCCAGAGTACATCGAGTAGCTGCCATGAAGAGAGAGGACTTCCTTTTTTTGGTATTGTAAACGTCTCCAGCTGAGAAGACTGTTAGCACGTTCAAATTTCACTCAAGACAAACTTGGACCAAACGCAGGATTTGTCTCCCTTTACGCATTTAGCAGAGTTATGCGTGTGACAGACATCTCAACACCCAGCTCGACTTTCACAACTTTCAAGGGTATTTTCACTCTTAAAGCTGCCCAATTTCCTTCAAGACTACACAATAGCACTCTACCTGACCTAGAACTGCCTGGTTTAGTCACATAGCTGCCTCAGCTTAATATTCGCATATTTCAGAAGTAAAACATATCTGACATTTTTCAGATTGCTAAAAACAGCAGAACACGTGTGGCAGGCTATCAGCTTCAACAGCAAGTCTTGCTGGTCGATAATCGGGTGAATGAGTCTCTGGACGGACGTTTTAAAATCTGGCATGTAAAACTGTTAGTGCGTGCTAACAGCACTATGTTTTATAAAAAGTTGGGGGCTGGCATGGTGAGGCAGCAAAAGGAATCCAGAGGCCAACCCAGACCAAAGAGGGACAAATTCGGGAAGTGGGGGTTGGGGGTGCTGAACCGTCGCCAGCGGAGGACCAATCTGGGCGTGCGGTGCTACAGGGACACGGGCTGCAAACTGGTGACGTGTCCGATGCCCTTGGTCACGCCCTCCCGAAAGAGCAGCTTGGCGCCCACTTTCAAGTACTCGGGATGCTTGATGAACCTGAAACGCACCACTGCCTTCTCCCCTGTGCGGAGCTCCTCCTGGAGAGAAAGAGCAGGGGCACGAGCTGACCAATCAGGGCCCAGTCTGAAGGCGGGACTTCCTGCTCTTTGACAGAATTCTTTTCATTAGTAATTAGGAAATTGAGTACAGTCAATTTCTAGTGGGGGGCTCTAGTGAAAGTGGGGATACTAAATCAGCTAATTTTGTTTATTACCTTATACCTATACAAAAACAGCAGCCATAAATCATGGTAAAGGATATACTACAATGCTCAAAATAAAAACATAAAAATACACTCACAAAAATCAGCATTACTGCAGATTAGTGCTTCCCAACCCCGGTCCTCAGGGACCCACAGCTGGTCCGTGTTTTTGCTCCTTCCCCGCTTCCGGCAAAATTAAAACATGGACTGTCTGCAGGTCCCTGAGGACCGGACTGGGAAACACTTGCTGCGGATGGACAGGAGGATGTGAGGCTGGTGCTGAGAGGACGACCCACCTTCCCGTACAGACGCTCCACCATGGCTGTCTGCCTGATGTTCCCTATATGCACCGTCACCTGGAAGCCTTTGTGGAAGGTCTTGGCGTGGAAGAGCAGCACGATCTCTGCCTCAAACAGCCAGCAGATGGTGGGGTTCATCTGCGGACTCACCATCACCATGCCCTGTGGGGGGGGGGGCATCATGCCTGCAGTCCTTAACTAACTCCTGAAAGGTTGCATCAACATCACCAAGGTAGAGGTGGAGATTTCAGGTCCAGAAAGTACAATTCCGGACCAAGATTTTGTTTCAACCAACCAGTTGAGTATAAAGAGTCGCAGTCACACGAGCCCTCAGCTGGTTGGTTGAAGCAAAATCTTGGTCCGGATTTGTACTTTCTGGACCTGAAATCTACACCTCTGCCAAAATGTGACAGTGGCTGAATGGACAGCACTGTGTCACTGTAATGCCAAGGGGAACAGGAAACCCGGAAGGGTAACGGAAGCCCTGCAGAACAGCCCTCGTAACCTGAACACTGAGGATTCAAATCGCACAACACGAACACTTCAAAGAAATCTGCACAATGCAGTATTTTCCTGGAACGGAAGCACGTGTCACAATAACCTACATGACAATGAGCACAATGGGTCCCGTGGAGAGCAGGACGCGCCAAAGGCTGACCTTTCGAAGCAGTGAGCGGTCAAAGCCGCCCAGCGCCAGCGTGGCAGCCTGGCCCGCCCGGAGCACCCGGCAGGCCGAGCGGTTCCTCTGGATGCTGCACACCGTCAGACCCAGGAACTTGCCCTCGTCCGTGGGGCCCACCACCAGCTGCTCGCCCTCACGGCAAATCCCACTGCAGGCAGAACCGGGGAATGGTAAGCCGACCAGAACTCTAACGTCGGCCATGCTTTAGGAGGCGTGCCGGGCAGCGCCGGGGTAATGCGATCCCAAAAACGCGGGATCTGTGTCCCGCTGATGGCCAAGGCACATTGTGAAAGTTCCTGGGGACATGTGGGGACTTGTTTATGCACTAACCTGTAGAGAGTTCCTCCTACCACTGTACCCACGTCTGGCACAGTGTAGATCTCATCCACCTGCAGGGACACCATCTCTGTTAGGTTGGGCATCATTTAGCAAATTACTAAAAGTGGATATATATATATTTTTTTATCAATTTGACATTTCTATCTGAAATATTGTATAACTAAGAAAGCACGGTCAAGCAGTCCCTGGGTAGCTGAGGGTTAAAGGCCTTCCTGTAAAATCACTCTGCCGACGCTTCAATTTGAACCGACGACCTTCTGGTGACAGACATGGCGTCTCAACCTGCTGAACCACCCCCCCCCCCAAAGGATGGAAATGTGCATCTTTGAAGGACCTGGAATTCGGTGAGCTGCTGCATGAGCTCCTCCTGCTCCTTGCTGTTGCTGAGGGGGGGCAGGATGTTGAGAAACACCTTGAGCAGATCCAGGCTCTCCCCCGAGACGCTGGACAGGGTGAAGATCGGCGTGATGCTAAGAGTCGAGAACACAAGACTGTCCGTCAGACGCCGGGGGACAGCGAGCTGGCCGCCAGGCACCACGAGGACATGCATGTAAGCTCGTCTGAAGACCCCACGGAGGGCACGCAGATGGCCGCGGCTATAAATAGCCCGTTCTGCCACGGGCCGTAAAGACACGTGCATCCGGTGCGGTAGGAAGGGGGCGACGGGACGCAGGCGACTCACCTGGGTGACTGAGCAAACTGCTGCGCGGCAGTGACGGCGTCGTCCTCGCTGGCCACCACCATGGGCACCTTGTTGCAGCCAGGCTGCTTGAGGATCCGCTCCAGCTGACGAACGGTGCGCTCCACCGTGCCACACGGGCACAGGTCCACCTTGCTGACCACGATGAAGATGGGCACCTTCAGAGCCATGGCCAGCCCTAGGTGTTCCCTGGTGGTGCCCACTGAAAAGCCAAGCCAGAACCGTCAGTGGCCAGTTCGCTGCCGCCCCTACAGGAGAGTCTTCTCCATTTTCAACACTGGACACACTGCTGCCAGATCAGAAAACACCTCAGGGTGTCAACTTGAAATGACTAGGAGCATTCAGAGTCAGGCACTGAGAAGAAGGTTTTCTGGAGGAGACATGGCATGAATAAAAAACACTCTGAAGGATGACCATGTTGATAGTACAAGGCAAATTAGCCAAACGGGTTTATTATGTCACAAATATAAATCCCATCAGATGGGAAACGGGTTTGTTAGCTTTGAGTAGTGGCTTTGCTCAAGGGACTCGAGACGCCTGTGAGAAGAACCAGCATGACTCACACTGGTCTCAGATACAGAACCTCCTCAACCCCTCCCTCCCAGATTTCCAACACTATAAACTCAGCCCTTCATTTTGCTGCCGGCTGCCCCAGTGAAAGCGGAGATGGGAGAATCAGGTTTTCCACCTGACCGCCCCAATAGGGCCAGTGACACCAGAGATCGCCCCTCCGGTGCTGATCATGACATCTCCTCTTTGAAATGTAACATATTGAAGTTCTGGATAAGTAAACAGCTCATCTTATTCCTGCCCAGCTCACCTACTACCACGCTGAAGGCTTTGTGGAAACGCTTACACGGAACACTTAACAGAACTTCATGAACACACAAAATAGTGCTTCTTAAAGTAGTGTTGTGCTCTACACTGGACAGATAGGGGGCACTAGCAAACAAAAAAACGGCGACACTGGGCTACTGCCAGGTGTCTCTTGTATTTTGCGTTCATGGTCCATTTTTGAATAAGCTGCATGTCTTTACAAAAGTTGAAATAACCTGTAATACAGTGTATAGTCAATGCATCTACGGCCCATCTAGGAAAAGACAAGATCCATACAGGCACCAGGCATCAGTTTGCCAGTATTTATGAATGTGCTGTCAGCAAGGAGATGTGTCGTCCCTCCCGCTATATGGGCATCTACGTCTGGTGCTCATCTTCCCCAGCACAGTTCCCACAGAGGTTGTTCTAAGTTTTAAGTACTCTATTTCCATCTGTAGTGAAAGCATGTATGACACAAACATACACACCCCAAGTAATGCCTTTAGGGTTCCTGTTACATATTGTGAAGGACAATATGGATTAATTCTGAAAACAATGCTAGCATCACGGTTAGCATCGCGCTGCACAACTTCACCTATTCCGAATTACTGACACCAGATGTCATATTGCGCTGTAACAGAATGATGTTGCTTCAATCCCAAATGTTCGGGGTCCCCGATCTGATGAGGGTACCTCGGCAGGCATGGTGGACTGCAACTGAAAGACGATCCTTAAGAAACCTGATTTCTAAATACAGCTGACCCTTACTGTAGAGGTCGCCATTCCTTAGCGAGCCTTAGCGAGCGCTGCACACATCACCACACGCCGACGGCACCGAACAGCCCTCCAGAGGACTTTCCCCAAGTGCCTTTGCGGCAGGACCTGCTTGTAAACACTCCCAGTGACTCTGATGCCATAAAACAGCCTGGATAGCTCTGATCTCGGTGATCCCAAAGAATGCTAATCACGCTAAGAGCGCGCCGCATATAGCTCAAGGGCATCGACCCCATGGCAATATGACAGGCGTTCTACAAATGCCCGTCTGCATTAGCTGATCCGGGCACCAGTTTGCCAGTTTGTAAACGCGATATACCTCTCCAAAGTCCAAAGTCTACTCTCACCCACTATTAATCATTCATTAAAATGCTTTCTATATGGAAAAGCACTGTCTCTGGCAAATGATGCAGTTGTTTTAAGAGAATCCATTAAGAGCACTGGTCCTCTGAGCTTTCCATTATCTAAGTTTTACATATTTACTGGCAACACTGAAAAGAAAAAAGGTCCAACGGCAGTGACACACCCCTAATGGCCTCTAAGCCATTCCTCAATGCTGCAGCCCTGACTTCCTTGGCACTACAGCGGTAAGTCAACAGCACTTACAACACTGGCAGGGATCTCAGACCCCCACCCCGTCACAGTCCACTAGAAAGCCGCTACGTAGCACAGATTCAGTTTACCGCCAGATAAGTAGGACCTTGGTTCTGGTAGCAGGAACAATACACCCTGGACAGGCCACATTCCCAACCCACTTCTGCGTCCAGCACTGACGCATTTCCTTTGCCCCTGCTATCCCCGTATCTGTGCCAGACTGAACCACTACTGGCATGGGCACTTCAGGTTCTCCTGAACCTCTTGGGCTCCACCTTACAGCTCATCTAACAGCATGTGCGTTTTGGTCGCCCCTCTGCCCTGGCAAGAGTTATACTGCGTTTTCCTCTGCCTTCCAACGTTTATACGTAATATAGCTGCTTTCGGGCAATTGTGAAGACATGACAGGCTCACCGATGCCGGTGTTGGCGCCAACGACCAGCATGGCAAAGTCAGGGCAGTAACTGGTGAGGCCAAAGATGGTGGTCTTCAGGTACTTGTGGTGCCCGGCCAGGTCTATGAACGTGATCATCTTGGAGGCACTCTCGCAGATCTCCTCCGCCGTACGAGACTCGCTGTAGTTCACCACCTGTGGCAGAAGGAATCTGAGAGGCCTGTGGCATAATGCTGATTACCAGCTCACAGGTCCCCACAACAACCACAACTCCGCTAGCTGGAGGGAGCCTTTGTGTGGTTGACTTACCTCCCCTTTGCTGTTGAAGCCCAGGATCTCAAAGCTAATGCTGGACGTCCTCCCAGACTGAATCTCGTGCAGGTGCCTGAAGAGGTTGAGACGTGCCCGCCCTCGGCCGTTGTCCAGCTCACCTTGCGTCAGCACGCCCAGGAGGGTGGACTTCCCCGAGTCCACGTTTCCCAGCACTGCCACGCGCAGGTCCAGGAACTGCGCACGCACACAACCCGCGACGTTAGCGTGGCGCTGGGCCACACCTCCGCCGGCCAGCCGGCGTGAGGAGAACCCACCTGCTGGTCGTCCGGCACCTTCCTGACCAGGACCTCCGCGATCTTTCGGGAGCCGTCGGAATCGTAGTCTACCTCTCTTTCTCTGAGGATCGTGATGTCGGCGCCGACCCTGCAGATGAAGGCGAGCATCACTTAACAGACGGTACAGAAGCGGCCAAAGCAGCCGGGGAGTCACACCCCAAATGCACCTCTGGCCCATGCAAGACTAGACACTGACTAGAAAAGATAAAGTTTCCACAACATAAAGCGCCATAAAAAGGTTCCTTTATTTAAAACTTTGCCCTAAAAAAAGTTATTAGTTTCAATATTCACTTCCCGTCTAAGGTAAGGTGGGGAATTATTGTCACAGGAGATATTAAGGGGGGGAGGGTTTCAGATGTAAACGCACTTCTCTGCCATTCTGCGCAGTGTCCTGAGTGATGCCCTCATCTCCTCCTCGGACAGGCCCACCAGGAGCCCGTTGTCCTCCACGCCGATCTGGTAGACGGCCTCGCCACGGCCCTCCTGCAGCCGCCATTTCAGCTGCGTGGCCAGGTGCTCAAAGCGATACTGCGTGGGGTTCACTAGCTTCAGCTGCCAGGGAAAGGGGCCGGGGAGGGGGGGGGCGGG
>JABFDZ020000066.1:4132922-4149892 GCA_019775955.2 Pollimyrus isidori | reverse complement strand
CACACGCACACACTCTCTCTCTCCATCGCTTACCCTCAACCAGACCCCAGCTCTCTGCCTCACCTGACTCCAGCATGTCAGCCCTGTGCTTCCAGGCGTCCTTTATAGAATTTTTATTTTATTTTTAAATTTTTATTTGTGATTCATTTTTAATTGGGACACAAAGGATGATGCTCGTAACATAAATCATTACTGTTCAGCCTTTGAAGTTGGAAGCCATGGTTTTCTCAGGGCTGGAGGGGAAGAGTTATGGAACGGGGCCCGCGTGTCTGCTGCTGGTATGTGACTCTGTGAGCCTCACCGGAGAGTTCTTGTTCTGCTAAGTGCTTCACAAACAAAAATCACAAGACTAACCCACACTGCACTTCACCCAGGCGTGGGTATAGCCCCGAAATGTCCCCACAATCTGGCAAAAGCTGTTACTTTTTAGCTTGTGGGGACATTTTTTTGGGTCCCCACAAAATAAACCTCAGTATTATAAATAGTTTGTGAACACAATCAAATAACTAAAAATGCCAAAAGCTTGACTTCTGTTTGGTTACTAATGGTTAAGGTTTGGCCTGGTAGGGGTTAAGGCCATCACTGGGATTAGACTGTTCCCCATAAAAATGAATGTAGAGCCCCTACAAAGATATGAATACAAATGTGTGTGTGTGTGTGTGTGTCTCCTTGTGTATATCTGTGAGTATGTGCTGTTGATTTATTTTTCACCCAGTTGCTTACTGGATCACTCAGGAAGAACGGATTAAACCAATTAGCAACACCTAAATCAGGAAGCGGAAGGCAGGGCCACCATCCAGACGGCTGGAACTGCATCAAACCGGCACCGACCCGCCACCATCTGCAGCCTAGGCCAACATTTTTCCATCCGATCCGGCCCCGAGGCGTCTGGATCGTATCTGAACCGGACACCCGTGCCCAAGCAGGCCCGATCCGGCCAAATGGAGTGTCGCTGGTCGGGTCCTGCTGGAAAGGGAGCGGCTGAGACTGTCACACTTTCAGGAAACGGACAGCTGAGAGGGAGGGAAAGTGACACTAATGAGGGGTTTGTGGTCACCTTGAGGTCTGGGGGAGTCACTCTGGGCCTCTCTGCCATCGCAAAGGTCACATTCGACTCAACCTGAAACCTTCCATGTCCCTAAAATACAAGGTTGGTTTTCGGCAGGATGTGGCCAGAGGTGACGTGACACTCGGGGGCCGCTCCCGAGAGCGGGTGTCAAATGACCGGCCCGGCGTGCTGGACACGCCCGGCTGGCACCGACATCGGCGTCCCAAGATGCCGCAGGAGAGCGGACGCGCACGGCATCAGCCACAAAGCGCGCCGCGCATGGCGCGATAAGTGCAGCCCCCAGGGCGAGGAAACACGGCCTTCCATCACAGCAGAGAGGTTCGCCATATGTGGGATGGCGGGACGGGGTAAGAGAAGCGGACCTGTGATCCACAGAGAGAGCAAGTGTGACGTGAGCCATTGTACCAGAAGGAATGAGAAAGTGTCCCGTGAAAGGAGATGGTGAAGCGGGGCTGGGCGCCCAACGCGGGGGCGGCTGCGGACGGAGACTCGTGTCCCCGCGTGACTCCCCTCGCTGCGCCCACCAGAGTCCGCCCGCCGCGGCCAGGGCCCGGGCCTCTCATCGCTTCCCAGTGCCCGCTGCGGCCACGTCCAAAACCGCGGCGTGGAAACGCGATGCCTAAATAAGCAGATGGGGAGGCTTTTCTGAGCGGCTGAACGGTGGGAATGACGTCAACATCTGGGGGGGGGGAGGAGGGGTGCTGAGGAGGGAGCGCAAGGCGGGTCGCAGCAGGCACACGCAGCCAGATCATTTCCTTTTTCTAGTTAGAACTTTAAAATTTGATTAAGAAATGAAGACACGCGTTCCAACCTTTCCTTTCCTGCTTTGATTCTGTGGAGAAAATCCCATTTCACGGTGGCGTGGAAGTTCTTCCCAGATCCCTTATCTCCTTTTACATCTGAGTCTGCTGCGTCCTCTTTGCTGTCTTGCATTTTTTTCCGCCCTCTGTCTCTGAAACACGTTCCAAAAGCTCTGCCCCCCCCCAGCGTTCCCGCACTGATCCCAGGAAGTATGATTTACGCATTTGTTTTTGATTTTCCTGCTTCCTGCCCCGGTCCTCACTCAGAAACGCTTTGCCATTAGCCGGAGAGGAACATCATCTCCGGCGACCTCGCAGAAGCTCCAGGCTGCTCCAGACTTCCATGCTGGCCTTTGGGGCTAAACTCTGTGAACGTCACATTGTCACGCACTGTCACACATGGAATTTTCTATGGATGTCATGTGACATCGCAACGCTAGCGTGCAAAGAACGTGGTTGACATCACAGGAATGAGTCCATGGCGGCACGCAAAGAAGATGGCAAACCGATGGGCAGAGACTTCCACCGCTGTCCTGGGCACAATGTGGTCCTTATTCCAGGCTACATGGACTAAACGATTCCCACCCTCCGCCATCCCGGCTCCGGGCGGGGGGGGGGGGGGGGGGGGGGTCAAGCTGTCAGGTCAGCACTGATCATTGGGTCAGCATCTCCATGATAACCTGGCCAGGCCGACGGCACTGCCCAACACATGTGAGCCATGCAGTACCATAACGTGATACAGCAGGTCATTAGCACTCTAAAGATGGGCCCACGAGGATGGGTGCCCAAGCCAGTCCAGCCCATAACAACACAACAGCAATAATAAAAATACTAATAATTATCATCAACAGCATTACTTAGCAGCTACCATACATCTAAACCCAAAACTAAAACTGTACAATGCATACTGTCATTTAAGCAGATAAAATGACTAAATTGAAATAAGACCAAACAAAAAACAGAAAACGTGGGAAACAAAACAACATGAGAAAATTAAAGGCATTAACAAAAAAAAATGGTAAGAATAAAAAGAGCCAATAAATAAATAGTTTCAGGCATTTTTTAGTCTGGCCAAACATTACAGTTTTTTCCCCAGCGCTAATAGAGTGCCACCACGTGTAAAGTTACTAGTCCTTGACAGCTGTGTTCAGTGATGAAGTGTCCTGTGAACCACCCTGTCAGAATAGCCCACATTTACCTTGTATTCAATATTTCCTTCTTCAGCCTGAAATGGGGGGAACAAAATTGTATGATCAACATAAAGGAAAAACCTAATTCTGCAAATAATAATTTTACTTTAAAAGCATGCATAACTGCAAACTAAAATGCACTTAAAGCCCCAAATGCTAAATATAGTTAAACAATTTCACAATTGTTTGAGGGCTGCATAAAAACAGTACTCTCCCATGTCAATGATCATTTAGGTCCACATTCTTCTTACTGTATAAAATTTCATGGGCGTAAATTCACAAGGTCATCAAACGCCATTGGATCATGTTGAGACTTGTCCTCTCACGACATGTAAACAGGAAGCTGAGGTGTTTTTTTGGGGGTTATCTATGCATGTCTGTCTGTATGTATGTATGTATGTATGTATGTATGTATGTATGTATAGTACTGCGCGTTTTCGCTGCTGACGGAAAATTTATTGTCAAAAGCGTCACAATACAAGCCAAACGAGCGATCCGTTTACTGGGCGAAATGTTTTCAGTAACACACCCACTATGCCGTTAAAATAACCAGGGGTGACATGTCCTGCCAGCTGGCCTCTAGCTTATTCTAAATGACAACATATATTTTAAGACACGCTTAATGTTTAACTACAATTTCTTTTACTGGGATTTACATGATCGTGGGGTTAAATGCTGTTAAAAAAGACACCCCACCTGATTATAGCAGGGGCAAGAGCAAACCTGCTAAACTGTACAGTATGTATCATGGAGGTTAGAACATGCATATATTCCTTTATCGGTTTGCAAAGTACAGCTCGTCCCACCCCATCGCTCTGCAGATTTTCAGGGTCAAAGTGACTCGACTTCTCTGTGGGTGATGCATTCCCGCCCCCGTCACGAGTGTCAGCAGCTCCCAGTATTTACAAACACGGCCAAGCCCGCCCAGCTACTCCGCTATTAGAGCTATTAAAACGGCGATCGGGCAGCGCGGCACAGTACAGGGGTGTCCTCCAAGGCTTTCTGCAAGTGGAGGGCACAAATGTGCAAAAAGCACAGCAATGAGAAACGGCCATGCAGTCGTTATTATGCATACATTCCCAAAACACAGCAAATCCTTGTCATATATAAGCAATTCAGCTGTAACGCTTTTAGCATAGCAAATGAGGATGCATTAGAAAAATTATGTTTCCGCTGATATATCCGCGAATGCTCAGCCTGACTGTTATCATGAAGCACTGATATTGGCCACGTAGCATCGTCCAGAACGTCAGCGCAGCATAGCTTTGTCTGCTCGGCAGGACAGGACGCTTACCTCCGGAGGTAGGTATGGTGGGTTGTTGCTGGGTTTTGTGCCTCTGCTGGATCTACTCTTCGCCTTTTTCCCGTTTTTCGACCCGGTTTTTTTCAACCCTAGCCCAAACCCGTTGCCCGCACCTGAGCCCAGTCCCTGTGAGCCGGACTTCAACCCGGCGCCGGTACCGAAGAGCTCTGACACCCGCGGATCCATTCCTTCAGACCCCTAATTTAATTATAAAATCACATTCGAAGATGACTTTTACTGATTCGAGTCATTCGCACCAAATGAGGAAATACAGAAAAGGGTAAAGATTTTTCAAAAAATAAAAAAGGAAACAGACCACCTAAACCACCCAACAGGGACTACAAAACAGATCCAACTCGTTTCCCCATATAACATACGGATATACGTCATAGGTCTCATTAATATTAATATGACGCCAAAGCAGTCTCCTGCTTGTCATTGGTCAATATATCTGTCAATTACCTGATCAGCGATCACTACATATTTATTATTCATGACATGTAAGTCGCGCAAACGTTGAAATCTCCTGCAATAGTTATTGCTCTACTTTTGCGTCATCAAACGGAAAAAGAAACTGAGATCCTTTATAATCTTTCATTATCTTTTGTTTACCCTAAAAAAAAACTTAGTCAAAGTTTGTATTGTGTATTTTAAAAGGACACAATTCATTATATTATGTAGGGTCTATTAAAATATCGCAGTTAACCTGTAATGTCGGGTTTTATCTGTCCTGAGTACTACCCCAATTGTATCATATTTTTGTTTAAGTAAGTTATTTTATCATCCATATTCCTGTTAAACCTATAGTTACTGATGGGTTGAAAGCCACAGAATTACCGAACTATCACATTTATTATTGATGTTGTTGTTGTTATTATTATTGTTATTATTGTTTTGCTAAGATGCACTACTGACTAGGAGCATTGTCAGATATTCTTTTAGAATCGTTAAAATATTTCAACACTAAATTTAACTCAGCCCGTACGTGGTTATTTTAAATGACTTAAGTAAGTACCATAAGCAGTAATGCATAATCTGTTTCGGTTTCTTTGTTTCAAGTTCGCACCCAGACAGCAGTGTTTGTTAGTATTGTTAGCTAATGACGTTTTAGAATTTCTTTTGGAAAATTCTTCTGGAGTACCCGCATCATACTGGGTAGTGGATAACATCAATTTAATTAAATACATCATTTCAGACAACTATGCTAGGTTTGAATGTTTTATGTGTGTATGGTTATATTTACACGTAATGCTAATTAAGACGCCTTCAACGTCTAAGAACATCACGTAGCGTAAGAACTAGATTCTTCGGCAAAATCAATAACAAAAAATTACACTCGAAACTATTTTCTGTGTACAGTAGTCCTCCAGTATATCCGTTTTTTTTTTAAGTGTAAAATGACCAGTGGATATTAATATAAATTACTTTCTTGTTTATATTTTAAAATAATTCATTAATACCCAATAACCTGAAGAATTTGTTCAAGAGTGCCGAGTGAATTTCGCAGTTGAACATTGATTAAATGATAATGAGCACGACTGACTACCATCTTCTAGTGCTTAGGGACAGGCTGAGCTGTGACTCAACGTATCAGATAGAAATCTAAATTCTGTAATTATACAGGATTAGAAAACTGTTGTTACGGAGGTCACTATAATTATAGATTGTAGTCTATACTGATTCTCATTTTTAGGTCGTGTAAAGAAAAATGCATTATTTCCCTGGTCAGTACAAACATAATTTTTTAACAAAACTATAAAATTATAAAAATGCCGTTGAAATGAAATCAGTTTAGGCATTTAAGTGTCACAATTTTATTTGTGTATGTAACCTTCTAGCACGCGAAAGGAAAAAGTTCAAAAAGCAACTTTTTTTTTGCAGGTGTCGCTTCCGGTTTCCCATGATGCATCGCAACAGGGGGAGATTCAAACCAATTTCCACCCTTTCCGAGAGATGGCGGAGCAGTGTTTCGGGCAAGCAGTCGCTGGTGGGGTGGACCTAACACACAGATCTGACAGCGATATGACTCCCGCCCCGGAATGTAGTGAGGCAATACCGACGGAGGGCTTACATGTGGACAACCGCAAAAAGTCGTCCAGTATGATGGATCAGGCCGATAAAGAAAACTACGACCTTCCGGCCCTGTCTGACTTAATGCTGGAGGATCGGTCCTCTGACGGTGGGTCCAGAACGTAGTGCAGTGTTTATCCGGTCTTAAGACGACGTTTGTATCACGAATTGGGTAGTTCAGCACTTCAACGAAAAGCGAAATTCAAGATGCGTATTATCCCCGAAGTCCCAATTGGCTGTAATGCTGTACCAGACTGTAGCACAGATGTATAAATGTGCAAATAGTGTATGTCGCTATTAGGTAAAAGCGTCGGCTCGTAACGGAGTATTTTGTGAGAACTGGTGAAGGCATTTCGAGACGGACATCTGGCTGTTTACCGATAACTTTTGATTGTCCGTCGCATGGACGCGGCACAGGCGACCAGCATAATTAATCTTGCTACTATTACATATATTACATTAGTCATAACGCTGCATTATTCATTAGATAAATGGTAAATATATATATATGTGTGTGTGTGTGTGTGTAAATTTTTTTTCTTTTCCAGACAACTCTGAATCTCACAATAGGACAGGCAGTTTGGCAAACTACACCTCGTCAGCAGACATGAGGGATCCCACAAACATCCCCGCCAAGCGCCATGATTTGCTGGATGATGATGAGGTGGTACGGATGGCCAAGG
The DNA here is from genome assembly GCA_019775955.2 of Pollimyrus isidori. Taxonomy (NCBI): domain Eukaryota; kingdom Metazoa; phylum Chordata; class Actinopteri; order Osteoglossiformes; family Mormyridae; genus Pollimyrus; species Pollimyrus isidori. The sequence continues at coordinate 4,142,777 of JABFDZ020000066.1, read as the reverse complement.
AAGAGGGCCGAGTGACTGTGGTGTTCCCGGGCAGAGTCACCCAGGACAGCTGCTGCAAGTTTGTCTGCGAGATCCTGAAGTGTGTCCTGTACCAGCGACAGCAGCTCCCCATGATGTATGATCAACTGGTGTATTACCAGAAGAAGCAGCGGGCGGCCGGCCGGGTATGACTGGGGTGTCACCTACCATGTGCCCTTTTATCATGGGATAGTCCCCAGGCTCCACACTACCCAGTGCTGGGTAATCACTTATAGAAAATAAAGGATATGTCCCCTAGTCTTTGCCAGTTGAGATTATACTTGTGAACAGTACAAAAGTGAATTTTAATTGCTTAATAATAATAATTGGAGAAATTGTCTTTATGCCTCCCTCAACTTGCCACCTGTAGCGGCACCCAGGGAGCTTGGGGGATTCACAGACATGCTGAGGCTGGGTTTGAACCGGCAACCTCATGATTACAGTTGTATTTAGCCCAATGAGCCACATGCTGCCCGACGATAGAGATGTTTTTGGCTTCTGTGTGATGTATGGATAAATACTTTATATATTTAGGTAGATAAATGGTCTTCACTGTTTTGCATGAGACCCCAAAATAAATTCCTTATATGTAAAAGTACTTGGTGATAAATTAGAGTGACCGGATAATCCATGTCAGGGAGGACACTTTGAGCTACTCCAGGTTTTACAAACTAATTTCAAACTGAAAGGCTCCTGCGCTTGGCTAATTAGGTCAGCTCCTCTCGTGCTTTGGCTTGTCACTTTAGCATTAGTGACACATGCATGATTATAGGAAACTGACCAATTAGCACACAGTAAGAACCCAGTGCTCAAGTGAAATCCAGGTCCTTTTAATTGAAATGGCAGTTTACAAATCCTGTCCTAGATGAGTGTCCTCCCTGACGTGGATTATCTGGTCACCCTATGATGAATGAATGAATGACGGGCCGTTCCTTGTGTTGGAGGTGGGGGATGCTGTGGGCTGGCAGGCAGCACGGCCGGGTGCCTGGGACTGGAGGAAGTGCCAGCGCACGCTGCAGGATCTGGATGAGGTCGTCATGCACCTGCAGACGCTGTTCTCCCTGAGCCTGGTGCCGCGTGTCCTGCTGATGCTGGGGGGCAGCGTCCTGCTGCCCGTGGAGCTCTATGAGGTCGACATGGAGGCGCTGGCAGCAGGCACGGGCGATGGCTTCCTCCGCACTGCCCCCTGCCTGCGGCAGCTCTTCCGCACCCTCTTCGTGGCCGACATCCTGTCCGACGCCCGACCCGTCCGCCTCATGGCCACCACAGTCATGGCCTTGGCCCACCGGGACTGCGGGGTGGACTGGTTCCGGCCCAAGCTGGGCTACCGAGTCCCGACGCGTGTCAAGCGGCAGGTCATCTCCTTGTCCAGCGACCCGCCCCTGTCACATCGGCCCACGGCACAGGCCTGGGAGGACTATGTGTGGTTTCAGGCACCTGCATCCATCAAAGGCTTTTGCAAATGACCCACGGGAAGGCAGGTTATAGTACCTTTTTAAAACTAAACTTTGACTTGGGGAATCGCAGGGAGACAAGGGGACTGAAGGCAGGTCCCCACCCTTAAGACACTCAGGGTTTTACTCTGCTCAAGAGTTCAGCGGTGCTATTTTAATCAGTGACAAATGTGAGCTACGAAGGTCATGCCTTCCCCGTCTCACTCCTGTTCGGTGCATTTTAATACATGTGCAGGATTCTTGAATTTTTTATAACCAGTGTTTGGTGCTGATTAGGATATTGCTTTGGGGGGGGATGCAGTGAAGCGAGATCCAGACTGGATTCACTTTCCACCAAAATGGATCTTCAGTATGATGTGAACCATTGTCTGCATCTCCTCTACATGATTTTTTTAGTTTCCTAACTTTTTTCCATTTTTTTTTCTCACCCAACTTTTAAAATATTTTTTCTGTTTATTTTTAAAGTAATACCCCTTTGAAGTTATTTTACACCCTTCCCTTTTTTCACTGGAGGAAGCAATGTTGCATTGCACTTTATTACACCTTGTATGTGGACGTCTCGTGTGATGTGATCTAATCCTTATCCGTACATCCCCAATGTTTTCCACGCATGAGTTGTGTGCATAGTGTATAAAAATATTAAAACTCCTGCAAGCATGTGGTCTTGATCTCATTACACATGCTTACAGATTTTAATGTCCCGTGATAAGTATAACCATAAAAACAGTGAAGTGCTCCACTTTATACGTGCCGCTCAAAATTATTTCAGAAAGGAATCATTTTAAACTCAGGCTGTATCTCAATAACAAAAATCAGTCCATTAGAATCAATGCAAGTAGAACAAGCTTGTTAAAAGTTTAACTTCTAAACATTTTTACCCTGCATTATGGAATTTTAAAGAATCGTCAATGCAAAAACTTCTTTTTTTCATCTTTGCTTTCTGAAACACCTCAGAATCAGTGACTTCATTGATTGGCTGAAAGCTGCCTGTCCTCCTCAGCTGCGATCTGCTCATTGTGGGACCTCTTAAAGCTTCTCCACCTTCTTCACGAACATTCTGATGTCACCGGCCAGTAGCTCAGGCTGTTCGAAAGCAGCGAAGTGCCCCCCGCGGGGCATGTAGGTGTAAGAGTGGATGTTCCTGTACCGCCGACGTGCCCAGGCCCACGGACAGTGGAGCAGCTCGCATGGGAAAGCCGCCAGCCCCGTGGGGACGTGCACATCCATCCTGAGGACGGAGACCGGTCACAGAAGGCTACCATCTGCCCTGGTGTTGTGTGCGTATCATTTTTTTGTGAGTTGATAAATAGTACTGTCTTTGACATTACTAACATTAAATTACGTCATTCAACTTGAAGCACACTATAAGATTTATTGGGTTACTGTATTTACAACTTTAGCATCAGAAAGTTTAAGCTAAGAACACGGTAATGTTTTGGTCTTACTTGTAGTCTAGTCTGCTCTCAATGTTATTCTTCATGTTCTCTTTGTAGAAGCGCATGGAGGACACAATTGTCCCCGTTGTCCAATATATCATCACGTTAGTCAGGAGATCGTCAAGGGTAAATTGTCTGGAATACAGAAGTGGTTTTATGTGAAACACCATTTCTAACATGCAAAGGGAGGAAGGAACGTTTCCACATAAATACATTTCATATTGGCATAATGAATGAAAGATATCAGCGTACATTACCAATGTACATTTTTATAACAATCTAAGTTTCAGACATTCTGTGCTGTGATTCTAGCTTGCGGTTACCTTTCCAGGCCTCCATCTGCTACATTCCTGTTGTTATAGTCAGTCCAAGTAGAAAACTTTTCCAGGATATAAGAGGCCAGACCCACGGGGGAGTCATTTACTCCACAGCCAGCAGGGGGAGACACAGTCAAGATTAAAAATATGTTTAGGCTTTAGGAACAACTTCCCAGTGGTTTATAGCATGGGTGTTAAATCTCCCTTAAATTAGGGATCCCCAAAAGAAAACACACCACAACGGAGTTAGAGACCCTCTTTTTTCACTTCACGCAAAAACGGACGATAATCACGACACGTAAATTTAGAATACCTCTGAGGACCTCCAGCTGAGAAATCCTATTTTAGAGCAAGCTGGGAACTAGCCAGTGTAAAATGAATGCATACTCTTAAGGAAGACCGAGCTGCTCTCACCTACAGTGTCGGGCTTCGTGGCCTGGATATGCAGGTAGCCACTCTCCCTTAGAATCTCGTACACATTCTTCTCCATGAAGGGGAAGAGCCGCTTGACATCCTCCTGGGTAAAGCCCACCAAGAAGGGCAGGTAGGGCCCGATGACCAGTGAGAGCAGTATGCCGAGTCCCTTGTTTCTCACAGTGAAGAAGTTCAGATGCAGGCCCCTCACACACCTGCAAGGTCACCAGAAAAATGAGGGCTGTTCACGTACACCAGGCTCACGAGAGTTTGTGGACCACTCTACTCACTCTGGCTTCATCTGAGCCATATTGCTGGTAATGAGGGACCCCCAGTCACCGCCTTGCAGGTAGAATTCTGTAAAGCCTAAGCGCTTCATCAACTTGAGGAAGATGCGTGCAGCATCCAGGGAATTAAATCCTGAGAAATACAAGAATTCAGTTTCTCTCACCCCTTTCAATCCTCTGGCTAGAAACTGAAATCTGCAAAGGACATTGTTTCTTTGCTGTTTCTTACCCTGCCTGTTGGGGGCCTCAGAGAAGCCATACCCTGGGATTGAGGGACAAATGATCTCAAACGCCAGGCCGTCCTCCTGCTCAGTCAGCAGGGGCAAGATCTTGTAGAACTCAAAGAAGGACCCTGGCCAACCATGAACCATCATCAGGGCTCTGACTCTGCAGCCCTCGGGAAGGCTGGGGGAACGCACCCGGATGAAGTGAACATCCAGCCCTATTATTAAACAGGTGTGGTGCACACATGAAAAACACACACACACACACACAGCAATACTGAACAGCCAATCACAATCAGCACGGTAATAATGATAAACCAGTTTTGGATGGAACTTTATTACATATATATGATGATGGCACACAGTCATCCACCGTGCTATTGAACTTGTTTAACTTACTTATTGCCATTGAATCTCACCTTCAATTTTGGTTTTGAAATGTGGATACTTATTGAGAATATCGACCTGTTTCTTCCAGTCAAACTCATTCCTCCAATAAGAGACCACCTTTTTGAGGTAGGTGGTGTTGAAGCCGTAGTGAAAACATGAGTCCTCTAAGGGTTGGGTGAACCTGGCCTGGTCGATGCGTCTGTGGAGATCCTGGCAGGAGGGAGTTGGAAAGTCAGTTGTTGCTAATTCAAGCGCATGCAACTAAGCAAACTGAATGTACTGAGACGTCTCAGGACTCCTTGCGTAATATCAGTTGTCGGTGTGATGAAACTGACATTTCCACCAACACGGAAATTGGTGCAAGGTGCCAATACTGGACTGGTTCTCACTTGGTGTCTTTTGAGAACCTGCTCACATTCCCACCGATTTCAAAAAAGAACATAACGGAATTGTTATGTAAGCAGAAGTGAGAGTAAAGTAAAGGTTTATATCTATTCCATCTGGCAAATCAATCTTTTGTTTTCCCACAGAACAGAAAAACGATGTAATCTTATTCCAGTAATCAGCCAGCAAGTTGATTCACTGCTGGCACCGCCGATAGACAAAACTTTGTCGATTATGGATTGAATTGGAGGCCTTTTCACTGGCCCAGGACCAATTTTTTTTTCGCAGGATAAACGTGCAGAACTAGTTCTATATTGTGAAAAAGTCTGGCACCAACACCCCCTTGGTGGAGGAGATGACGTGTCACCACATTGAGCACCAACTATCACACCCTGTCTTGATGTTAAAACTCTATAGCCTACTTTGACTCAAGAACGCAGATTTGCGTCTCTGAAGAGCAAATAGGACGTCACAGAAAACTCAAACACAATCCCTTACCTGAATCTCGTCTTCTGAGATTTTTACCAGAAAGGGGTAAATACTTTCATCCTCTGACAGTGGTTTTGGACCCATACCCCACCAGCCATCACCCATTGGGAGGGTCTTTGCCTTCCTCTGAGTAGCACAGTAACATGCCGCTAATCCACCTACGGCCAGGACAGCCCCAGATGCTGCCAGGAGGTGCAGCCTAGATGTGTCCAGGCTGAAAAGCATCTGTCTGCAAAACATGCAGAACACAGTAGGCTCAGGTAGCACCTAACCCAGGGGCATCACCGACAGGCACCTACATGTCACAGATGGACTGGCAGCATTCCGTTTTCATTACCATGGCTGAACTCCAATTTACAACCTTACAGCAGCACAGATGTCAAATCACCATGAAATGCAGGTGGCCTCTATGTATGTACATAACCATGTAGAATGGCGTGATTTCTCTCTGATACATAGTTACTCATCAATTATATACTTTTTGCTATAATTCTATAAAGAACCTTCATTAATATAGGTACTTTTAAGTATTAAGAGAACAACTACAGTACATAATAGTTAACATCTAGCTATCTTCTGATATTTCTTTTTTCTCTTTTACTAATCAAAAGTACACATTTACAAATGTACTTTGTACTACTTTGCCCTGCTGAGAAAACCAGCTTGACCGGCTTCATTCAGTGAATTTGCTTAGACTATAGCTAAAACCAGCATAAACTGGTTTTTAGCTGTTTTTTTCAGCAGTGTGCATATGGCATTATACATATTACATCAGTAATGTGGAAAAACATCTATTTGTTGGTTTAAGTTAAGGACCTGGGCTCCTATCCAAATTAAACATGGTCATGACTCTGGATTCATTTTGTAACATAATTACACTTAAATGGGAAGTGCTAAATGTTACTAATAGGGAAAATTCAGCAATCTCAAAATTAGTCAAAGAGTGCAAATCTAAGCTTGCGATCAATAGCATGGCTGTAAACACCGTGTCTTCGTTTTTTTAACGACCTACTTACGGAAGACAAAATACGTAACTACTACACTTTCATTCAAAACGAGCTACCTGTTCATTCTTCTGCGTCTTGTTGTACAATAATATACAAAAGGTAGACCTGACATAGTCTAGACTGGGTAGCAAAAATATTTAAAATTATGAGCTAACTCGAAATCTTTTTTGACGCAGGCATTTTCCATAATTGATTCGTTTCATTTGTTCTTCCCTTTTCGTTGACGACAATAATGTATTTTGTGGTAGTCGCCTTTACTCACCTAATGCTCTCCAGAGCGTGCATATCTGTTTAGAAAGATCTATATATTTTAAATATGTAAAATATGTTGCTTTTCACGAGCAAAGTCCTTGCATGACTAGCTTTAAGGCTAATCTCTTAGCTGCAGCCCCACCAACTGGCTAAAACGCTGCGTGAGAAAAATGAACTTTGACAGGATTGTGGGTGATTATTAATACGCACGCTGGCCTGAACGTGCCACCGACTCGGCGGATAAGCTTGGATAAATCCCCTTTCCTGTCACAAGTCTATTTTCTTGTCCGATTTGTTAAACATGTCGACCTCACCAGCAAAAAATGCACTGCGAAGGTTCACAATATACCTGTTAAGTTTGCAGTTAAACCTTAATTATTCATAGTTCTACTATTAAGTTTACAGTTCGACCATGAACGTTTCATAGTAGAAGTGTGAGCTCTTGCTTCACTTTGAAGTTCATGGACGCCTCTTCTGGTGTTTAATCAGTCTGACAGTGAAGTGTTCAGTTCAAATATGAACATAATACTGTTTACGATGCGTTGGTCGGTGACCGGGGAAAAGAAAGGGACTTCCAGCCAGGCAGACGGGGAGACAGGGTTTATTGACCACGGCCACACCAACACTGGAAACATCAATGCCACGTCTGCCGAATTTACGCAGACGCAGACACAAGACATTAATACACAAGACAGACCGGCAGCAACAATAGACAGGTGAGAAAAACACTGGGTAACGAGGTGGGCGTGGCACACACGAGGATCGGACGGAGCGGGACGTAACAAATACAGTTGAACGGTGAAGTTAGTTTGGTAAGTCATGCAATATACAGTCAACTGTGAATATTTCTATCTTCTTTGAACCAAGGTCATAGCCATGAAGTCAACAACACGGGTGTTGGGCAAGTTTATAAGATTAATCAATGCCAAATCCTCTACAACAGGATAAGAACACAGATATTGTTCATCCTATTTCGTAATTAGTACTGTATATATTGGTAATCTTGCCACACAATGTACTCCGCCTAACATTCTCTTTCGGTAATGCCCTAACTTTAATGTAAAAAGGGTGCCTCAGCCTCACTGTGAAATGTCATGTGATACTGTGTTCCAGTTTTTGTTAAATGCTGAACGTTGCGCAACCACACTGATATCTCATTATTTAACGTCCTGTGTCACAATGGTTACTAGTTTGTATAGCCATCTAGGGTATATATGTTTACTCTTTGCGGTATTGCAGTTAGTTTTTTATTATTACCTCATTTGTGTATTGTTTCTTTTATATATTCTTTGTCTATTTGATGCTTATTGTCTTGTTTGTAACTGAGCAAAACATCAAGACCGACTTCTTGTAAGTATCGCCTTACTTGGCCAATAAGACTAACTCTGATTCTGATATAGGCTATTGGGGAGGACATTGTGAGCAGATCTGAAAATTATGGGAGGGGGACATGTCGGGCCTTTTCTCATTAGCAAGGTGTTTTGGCCACAGAAATCTCCCTGACTGGATGTTTTTTTTCTTATTACACAATTCCTTGTGATCCCGAGACACCGCACTATGTGACTATAACGGGAGGATGGCTGTTTCTGAAATGCTGGAGATGCCACATCCAGAGCCAAGTCACGCCATGTTTGAAACCACTTGGATGGATGTATATTAGCTGTCCTGCGTTTTAGTCAAGAAGTGAATTATCTCAATTGCAGCTACATGATTTTCTGCCTCCGTTAACACGCAGGTGTACCTAAGAAACATGCCATTGAGTGTATATTCATCAGACACAGAAGTGATTTGGCCCAAGATAATCGGGTAGCAAGTACACTATCTGGCCATCACAGGAATTGCCTAGGGGCACACCCGTTACTGACGCAGGTGTATAAGTAGGCACTAAGCACACATTCATGCAATTTCCTGCAACAAACATTAGTAGCAGGGTGATTATTCAAAATAAGGCACATTTCTGCCCTGCTGATGCTGCCCTGGTCAACTGCAAGTAAAATGTTTGTGTAGATCAAAACATCTGGAAACAAGTTCAGTTGTGATACAGTTGGCCACGCCAGCTCAAAGAGATGGATCACTCAAAATCAGTGTCTAACCCGAATGGCAGCAAATCCCACAAATAATGTTCCAGTATCCAAATCAAAGCCTTCTCAGAATAGTACAGACTATTATAGTGTTACTGTTACATGCCGTTAGGGAGATACGTGCCTTAAGTTCTTGGTACGTGCTGTAAGTGCTACATGTCGTAAGTTCAGGAGGATGCCTGCAGGTTCTTCAGACGTCCTCACCTCTTTGATCTCCCCTCTGGATACCTTCGCTTCGGCTATGTGTTTGCGTGTTCCACTAGGTGTGTGTAGGGAGTGTCTGCATTTTTTGTTTCCTCGTAAATGTGTGGACTACTGTTTGTTTGGTTAGGGAGTTAGGCTCAGGCATTGTTGTTTTGTTTTACTCTTTTGTGTTGATTTAGTATTAGCTTAGGTTGGGGTGGTGTTCTGTAGATGTGTTTTGTTTGTTCCTTTCGCCTTTGTCACTTATGATGTTCGTTACACATAGTGTTTTTAAAGTGTCTGTGAAAAACTATTTAAAAAAAAACTATAAAAGACTCCCTTTGGATGCCATGTTCTCTTCTCCTAGCTCTGGTTGTCTTGTTCTTTCCAATCCCCCCCTCTCTTTCACTTTGCTAGGCTCCAACCCTAGACTGGAGTATAACAATAGCAACAAAGAGTGTAAATTTCATATTCTTAGCCTTCAGAATATCCCATCTTGAATCGCCCCTTTGCTGGTGGAGGGGTTTGTGTGTCCCAGTGATGCTAGGAGCTGTGTGGTTGGGCTTTCACCCATGGGGCTTGGCTGGTCCTTGCCTGCAGGGGGAGCCCTAAGGGTCCAGTGCATTGTAAATCAGACAGGATTTGTAGGCAGAGGCCTTGGCAGACCGGACCCCTGGTTACTGAAACTGGCTTCAGGGACATGGTCAGTCTGAATTGGTGTGGGAAGTTGAGAGATACCATCAGGACATGGTCAGCCTGAATTGTGTGGGAAGTTGAGAGATACCATCAGGACGTGGTCAGTCTGAATTGGTGCGGGAAGTTGAGAGATACCATCAGGACAGGGTCAGCCTGAATTGTGTGGGAAGTTGAGAGATACCATCAGGACGTGGTCAGTCTGAATTGGTGCGGGAAGTTGAGA
>JABFDZ020000066.1:4100120-4117020 GCA_019775955.2 Pollimyrus isidori | reverse complement strand
AGAGTTATTTTATCTTTTGTCAGTCCAAGCCTCTGGGTGTTCTGTACTCCTTTGACATGTCCCACTGCTGAAATATAGTTCCACTCTACGCTCTTGGTATTTATAAACACCCTCTGTCTGGTTTTCTGCATTTTGTTCTGATATTTTCCTTTAATTTCCTTAGCATAACTTGTATTACATCTTTTTGATTTTCTTTGTCTCTCAGGCTAGTGGTTCAGTTTTATGATCACTGAGACATCAAAGGAAAATGAAGGTGCTTACCAAGGCTCAGATGATGGAGGCAGCAAAACTCCTGGAGACCTTCCTGCCACAGTCCCAGCAGGCGAGTCCATGGCCAAACTGGTCACAGAGTGACATATTAATTGGTCTTTGAAAATAAATAAAATTTGTGTTGATGTCCTATAGGTTTATGGACACCTTTTGCAAATGAGCGGAATAAGATCTTACCCCCTGGACATTGCAGTGGATACTTGGCCTAATTTCACGGCAATAATTTGCAAGCCAAGAATTGAGACGGTACTACAGATGACGTGTATTTATTGCTTGTATTTTGTTTGTGTTTTTCCATTCGTAACGCTGACTTTTTTTTCTTACTCTTTCACTGATGAAGTTCTCCTGATTGCAGGAAGGAGATCTCTTCAAAGATTCGAGTGTCTTTGCTAAAGATGGAGCCTCCTTACGGAAAATCTTGGCAGAGCCAGCCATTATCAACTGGGGAAGGTTTTTCTGTCTTGGTATCTGGCTCAGATGTGTAACTTTTTTACTCTTACAAACTCGCTGTTACTTCGGATAAAGGCATTTCTTAAATAAACATAATCTTTCTTTGTGTAGATCTATCCCAGTGACGTTTCCCTTTGCTCTCCAGCAGCCGATCTGTCACTGGAGGCCGTCTTAAAGGAGGAAGCTGAGTGTAGGGGAGTTTCATGGAAACGTGTGACGACGTGTTACATGCTAAAACTACAGTGTGTGAGTCATCTTCCCGCAGTGGACAGGTACAGTAATGCTACCAGGGGTGAGAGGATGCCAGACCCTGGGGGCATGTTCCAACATAGGCTTCTGTAGTTATGTATGCCACATCCTTTCATGGTTGCGTATGGCCGTCTTGGGACGACTTTCAAGGCTGACACCAGCTTCTGGCTCTTCCCCAGTGCGCTGGGGTTCAGGATATCCTCCCTCGACGAGTCTCACGTGGACCTGGTGAACCAGTGCTGGAAGTTTGGGGCTGGAAAGCACAGCGTCAGGATGATCCGGGACATGATTCGACAATTTCCCTCCTGCTGTCTGCAGGACGGGGAAGGCCGGGCCGTCGCCTGGATCCTCACGTACCCTTCAGGGTGTATGGGGATGCTCTACACCATGCCCGAACACCGGGGCAAGGGCTATGCCAAAATCGTGATAAATGCGATGTCCCAGAGGCTCCACAGCGACGGCTACCCCGCCTACTGCTTTATCGAGGAGGAGAACAAGCTATCGTTCAGACTGTTCAAAGGCCTGGGCTTCACTGAGGACCCTACATTCAGATTAGCCTGGTTTACCTTTAATCATTTATGAAGTAAGACAAAAAGCTAACAAGCTAAATCAATTAAATCAGCTGATCATAAACAAGCATTTTTATAAACCACTCCTCACTTAATTACCCGAAAGTTTGTAGCACTTGAAGAAAGATATAGAATCTCTTGTGGGAAATTACACTAGTTTACAAGGCTTTTGTTTCCTTTATCAATTTTAATGTGCCAGATAGATTTTGCGATGCTGATCACAAACACTTTATTTGACGGGGCACAAAAACTACATGGTGCCTCAGTTACTACCGAAGCACAAATTATGAACAAATGTTATAATTTCATGAAATAAAATACGTCACGATTTATTAATGATGAGCAAACACGAGATCAGTATTTCACTTGCGTTATTCATTTCTTGTTTCATTTCTCTGAGTCTTTAAGTCTGAGAAAAAGACTCCAGAGAGTCTTCACATGATCACAAGCTTTACATCTGCAAATATAAACCTACAGTGGAATTAAACTGACCAGATGGACACTTATTGACCACACAGACTTTTCCTGAGTGATTAAAACCTAATACGTTAATGTCAATGGCCGAGAGATTCGTGTCATGTGTTGAACACGATGTACAAGGGATCTTCAGGTTGGAGGTGAGACCGAATCTGGAATCCGCTTGGTGAGTTCTTCCTTCATGCTGCATTACGTTTTATTTGTTTGTTTTGTCTTTCGTCCCCCCTGATAAGCTCTAGATTGTTGGCCAGTTGCCAGTATTTTGTTTCCACAAATGAAAGCTAGATCATCTTTGATTTTTCTGAAAAGCCAGTCATTGGTGTGTGTAGAGGTTTGTGGGAGGGAGTTACTGGAAAACATTGTCTGAATTCTTAGAGTGCTGCAGATTTTTCCAAAGTGTTTATAGCATATAAATAGCTTTGGTTTTGTTCTGGAAAACAATAAGTTTCAAGTGGATCAAGCTGCATTCTGGTTACTTGTGCAGATAGTAATTACAAAACCTCTTCCTAACTGCACCATCATCGGTCTTCCAATGACATGATTCATCAACCTGAATGCTGTACTTTTTGAGCTACGCTTCACTTTTTTTCAATACAATGCTGCTTTTTGTCCTGTCTGTCTACTTCCAGCAACCATAACCAGTAAATCCATTTTGGGAATAAACAAACAGCTTGATCTGGGTCCTCAGATTGTAACAGATTCTTTGAAGGGCTGCTAACCCAATGGCCAGAGAAATTAACATTTTTTAAAAATAACGTGTTATTTAAAAAATTTAATTGATATATCACACAGGTCTTTATGTCATGCCATGAGAAACCTATGAATGCAATTACCTCATTGTAACGCTCATTTGGATTTTCGTGGTATTCTAGCACTGATGCGGTATATCCTGAAACATTCCCTCACAAGTGACATCAAAGCTAACTTAGCAAAAGGGTCAAACTAACTGAGCCCACAACAAATGTGAGAGTGTCTAAGATGAAGTTGTTTGAAGGACATTCGGGGAGAACTAGCCAGTCCACTGGAGATAAATGTATGCATGCCTCTGATTCTGACTATATCTTTAAGATAAATAAATGGCACTTTAGTTATAACTTTAGCAACTACAATGAAGCTAATGTCCTCATCTATTATTAAACCAAAATTTTTTACTTGGTCTGTAGTCTTTAGAGCCCTATTGCGTGGAAAAGCTTGTAATTTGAGTCTATTGTGTCACCTCTCAGACCCCAGATGCGGCCCTGCTGGGCTAAGCTGTGCCACATTGCACTGTGCCCCGTTGACATGCTTGATCTTACCTCACTTTCTCCCCTTGAGATCACAGCTGCACAAACAGCCCAGCTGGGGGCTTCTCCAGCACCCCCAGAATCCCCCAACAACCAGCCCAAAATACCTCCTCCAGAGAAAAGGGGCCCACATACAGCACAGAGTAGCAGCGGCTCTGTGAATTTGTTGTTTCAATTATTTTGAATTATTTTACTCAATTTCTTTTATACAACTGGGTATTTTACTGGTGCAATTTGGTACCTCAGGTTACAACATGAGAGTCCTCTTCAGAACTATGCCAGAGCCTGTTAACACTCTGAGCTCAAGCTTCTCTCTGGTGTGTATATGTGTCTTACAGGAAAGTGAGATAGGACACCATCCAATCCACAGACTGTACCATTTACCACTGGCTTCCGTTCCAACTAACAACTTGTACGTCAAAATGGACAAATGTTGGAAAGGGATAATCTGGATAATCACACTGACTGGGAGACGGGCGCTACAGTCAGGGCTGACTGTGGTACGCCGCTTTCCCACAGCAACTAGGTAGCATAGCACTGCTAGGCGTACTGCCAGCCAAAATTCATTTTTATGTACATTTACTGATGTTTTTTCAAAATTGTGCGCCTATGTGTGAGTGAAGTTACATAGGTAAATTATGGAGATTTTGTACCTATACAAATTTCAAATAAAGCATCATTTTATTTCACCCGACCCAAAAAGGAAAAGCGGTTTGGGAAATGGATGGATGGATGGATGGAAGTCTTCTTTACATTTTCAATCTAATGTACTGGTGGACTCACAAGTGAGTAAAAAAACTCTGTTGAAACAAAATCCGTCTAATAATGTTTTCCTCTGCTCACATACACATGAAGTGCGGTGACAGCTTCTGCCTCCAGCAGAACCGCCCTCCCCTAGGATACTGCTTAGCATATATAGCAGACCTATTCATTCCACACGCCCCAAGGGCCCAGCACTGATTTTCCAGCCTTCCTTTACCTGTGAGCCAGGTGTGAAGCCTCTGACCAATCAGAATCAGTAATTATTAAACTAACTACCTGGGAGAACTGAAAACAAGGCCTGGATTTGGAATTGTGGACTAGATTTAAATAGGGGAGCATATAGTATCAATCTGATTGAAGCCTCCGCAAGTGCCAGTATCCGTCATGACCAATCCTTTACTATTCCATGAGCTGAAAGTGTGTTCTTGTATCATCATGACAATTTCAGCTAAATTACTTCCAGACCTAAAAAGCCAAACTGCACACACACCGTGGATTCCTCTCGCAAGCCACAAAACATTTAGAGGCTCCGTGGGGGTAAAGCCATTTTGCTGCTGTCATTTTGCCTTTTTTTAAGCAATGGGAACGGTCCTTTAATCTTAAAGCTGGTTTGGTTGCCCTGAATAAGACCAGCAGAACGCAGAGAGCTGTACTTAAGTACACACGCACACCACAGGAATTCCGGCTCCAAAGGTCACTTTGGCTTGCAGCGCGCAGCCATTCCTGCTCGCCGGAAAGTGCCAACCGGCCCAGTATCACATGGGAAGGCTAACATAGCGCTTGGATAGATCATTGTTACCCGTGTACTGCCAGGACCAGGGCTGACAATCGGCCAAAGGTAAAGCAGCCTGTCCTGCAAAGCAGAGTTTCCCAATCCGGGCCGCGTGGTCTGACTGACGCTTAGAGGGAGCAAAACTGTCTGTTGCTCCCAGATGACCGAATGGGGAAACGCTGCTCTAAGGACTGGGCCAAATAATGTGGTAATTTCACCCTGCTGTTTTTCCCCTACCCCCCATCAGGCCCTGCTCTCCACCCCACCCTGCTTCTGCCCTGGGGAGAAGGGCAGCACTTCGCTGCTGCAGATTCAGCTGCAGCAGCACCAACTGCAGTCAGATAGAGGTCTGAGGTCTGCTTCTCCTGGGAATATGAGTGGCAGTCCTGACGGCAGCACTGACTTTGGACTCATGAATGAGTGTCAGCCAGATTAGAAACAGGAAAATACATAATGGTGGCTTTATATTATCCCGTCCACTTTTATCTGCACAACCAACATAATCATCTATTTTATTTCTTTATTATGTGAACCTATGACAGGGTACATTCAACCCAAGTCCCCTGGTGACAGTAATGGTGTCTCTGGCCACAACACCAATATCATTCTACCTTTAACCACGGGACACTCAATCCTCAGCATGTAATACTCAAAAGCCCCAGCATACAGAACTGTAGGCTTTCCCACTCACTGTACAATGCACTGCTTGTGCCCAGGTTGGAAATACACCAGAACGCTGCCCTTTCCCAGGCCAGGGCTCCCAGAAACCACTATTTACTTAAGCTCACTGCACGATTGTACATCTTTTCCCGAGACTACAGTAGCCTACCTGTAAATTTAGGGCCCAAGGCAAACAAGAAATAACATAGTACCATTTCATACGGCCTCTGCGGTTTGATTTGATGAGAAGCTACATCTAGTGCTCAAACTGTGTACCTTTGTATGCCTGAAGTCTCCTGTACCTTTGGATTATGTTTCTCAGCCAGGGCCTGCAGTAGAAGATTAGTGTCACAACCTCCTTGAAATTACTAAGGAACAAAAACCACCAAGAGGACTTTAAACTAGTAACATATTTACTACAAATCCATCTCTGCTACAGGCTTCTCCATTAGTTGTAATCAAATTAGACATAGGGTCATAGGGACGATTATGCAGAGACATCATAAGCTTATTAGAAAAGACACTTATTACTGCTTTAAATATTTCGTAAGGCTGTTTGAAAACTGACAGAAGACCCAAAATGTTGAGATAATGCCTGAACCTGTGGAACAGTAAAATGATATTTAAGGCATTATATAAAACTCTGCTTGGGTCATAAAACTGCCACAACTTCATCATAATGATTGACGGCAGTTAAACTTTAGCTAAACTTTCTAATTTAAATGAAAATCAACAGCATGTCAGAAGAAAAGCACAAACAGTTTAATTGTGTGCTACTGTCCACATCAGGGTTCCTGTGAGGAACAATATAATGGAATTGGTTCTTCATTACACTAAAAAACCGTGAAGGTCTTCATAGACTAATGAAGCCTTTCGCGGGCCTGCTTTTGCGACACATTCATGGCCCTTGCGCCCCCTGGAGGCCAAAGTGAAAATCGACATCTGGCCTCACGTTCAGTTCAACGAGCAATTGGTTGCTACTACAGCTGGGAGACCAAACACCATGAAAGACGGGATACTCTCCAACATCCTCCCAGCACAAAAACATACAATACGAAGTAAGGAAACCTGCTCATGTCATGGAGCATAATCCTCTTTCTATGAAGCAGTTTGTTGCTAAAATCCCTTCAGCACATTTATGCAGTCACGTTGTCGATGAGGCCGCCCAAGCCCCCTCGAGCACTCAGGTATCCATATCTAGGGACCCTGCGATGCGGCTGCTCCTTGATCACGCTCTGCCTCCAGCCGCTTGGTAAGGACGATCTGCTCCTCTAGCTGCCGCAGGTTTGCTTTCTTTCGTTCCAGCCTCTCCAAGTCTCGGACGACTCCCTCGCGAAGTCTCTGGCAAAACCATGATTACAGCATGTGGCACTTAAAATTGGGCTACTGTCCCTGAAGGCGTAATTAGCACGTCTCTACGTACACTTATGCAGCCCGATTACATTTAATAACACCATTAATTACTTTGTCGTATTAAGTTCCAGTAATGGGTTTCATACCTGTCACATCTGACACTACCGTTTGGTGTTACGGCGACTGTGCAAAATTGCCTCTTTACTAGTTTTGGTATTAATGTGTCACTTTAGAGCTTAAAAATGCTGTGACAGGGTTGGCATCGTTAAGCATTTTCGTGACATTGTCACCGTTTAGCCTTGAAGCAATGTAGCGCACTGTGGTCTGATAATTTAGACGCAAACTCCTAACACGCCACTGAATAACTCAGGTGCTGCCTTGTTGGATATCATAGAGAAATGGTCCAAAACGGGCAACCCGATAACACCCAGACGCGCTGCTAATGTCGGTGGTTATTTACCGCTCTCTCCCAATTCTGTTTGACATGCACTCCAATCACGGTAGCTAGGGTGAGACCAACCGATACACCCAAGACCATTTTCGAAGCCGTAGACATGATGAGACCCTGCTCTCCACCGGCGACAAACCAGGATTTTCAGCTCTGCGTGAACCGTAAGGTGACCCGAAACGTGCTACGTCACAGACCCGGATAGAACAGTTTCTCAGGCCAAACTAATCGACTACCAACCTCGAGTCACTTGCATTTAGCATCTCGATTCATAGTTAAATCCTACTATCACCCAAGTCAAATATTTAATATAAACTGAATTATAAATTAAATATTGCACCTAAGTGAAGAAATATCTATTACTTATCACACAGTACACTTAAAACAGTAAGCAGATAACTATACTCGCATGAGTTTGATGTTGAGATCCTCTGCTCAGGTTTTCCTTAATTTTTTAAAACTTTGACTTCAATGAAGTCCTCAGTGAATTTAATCTCTTTTAAAACAATAGTTTTAGCTTGTAACGTGAAATGTTTTGCTTAAAACATGCATTACACACTTCAAAGAAAAACACATTTTGAGCCAATTGAAAAACCAGGTCATTTTATTAAGACACACAGTAGCCTGTAATGAACATTACTCAAAATTAACATTCTTGTGGAAAAACAGGGAAATCCTCCCATTACTAGACAAACACATTGTGTGCAAAATGAATGTGTGCTTCACACTGAGGACGCACCTCACTTTTAACCGCGTAATGAACATTTTCAGACACGATTTAAACCTTCTCCTTAAACTCCTCCAGCCGGATCAGCCACCTATTCCAGTACACCAAACATACGTCATGTTTCATAAAGTGGACGTGGGCAGGCGAACCATCTTTGTAGGCCACCACGATCAAACCGTTTTGTACCTATAGGCAAATAAGAACAGCGACAATAAAACACAAAAGTCACAGAAGTACAAATTTTCTGACGCATGACAACTGATCGAGCAGACTGACCTGGTAATTATAATTTGGGTCGTCGTTAATGGCCCCCATGTAAGCAGCGATCTGTAGGGGGTTATCATATGTGCTGCGGAGGTGGGGTTTGGGCTTCTCTGAGGTCTTCCAGTCAATCACACAGAGCTGCCCTCTATAACAAAGAGACACCATGTCCTCAGTGATCTACTTGTGCTAACAACCAGACCACAGACAGTAATGTTCAATACCAATGTGTACGCACAAAACATTTAGGTTTCATTTTACCTTTTAGTAATAACAGTCATCTAAACTTAAATACTGACTAGCACACTAACACCAAATAGATAGTTATGCATTTCTATTGTACAAAAAGCTAAGATCATTTGACATAGAATACCATAAACCTTAATTCCCAAAGATATCAATGTTAATTTCACCAAATCAGCTTACATTTACAAATGGGCGTTGATTAGCAGCTCAGCCGAGCTTATGCCTAGTTGACTCCTTGACAGCATTTACATCTGTAACCTGATATTTGTCCTGCTTGCATGTTGCACTGTTCCCACCTGTACATAGCTACACAGTCCACCAAGCCGAGGTAGTTCAGTGACTGATGATGCACAACACTCTCAATGGCTCTCACTCCGCGGATTTCTCCGAGGACGTGACGAACACTCTCGATGTACCCTTCCACCGATTCTGAATATCCTGTGTCGCCGGACAGCTCTTCCTCAGATATTAAAATGCTCTCCAAGGCCGAGTGGAAGCGTCTGCCTTGTCTGAAAATATCTGAAATCATTTGGCACATAGCTTTTCAATTTGGTACACTTTAAGCTGATCATGCTAACATGACAAAAAAGAGCCGCTTTGAGCCTAGTCAGCTCTGGGTATGATATGATGTGAAGTGGAAAAAGGTTAAAGTTTCTTACTGATGGTGTACTCCTTGAAGCCTTCTTCTCCAAGTTCAACAATCATCCTCTCCTTCCAGCGTTCCAGGTAAAAGGCTTGTTCAGGGGGCATGGTCTGCTGCAGAATCTTAGTCACGCTGGGGACCGTGACCCTGCTAGCACCTCTCTGCATGGCAATGCGCGTCGGAGGATTTCCCTCATCTTCTGAGGAACGATCCAGTGTCTTGTCAGGATAAACTAGTGGATGGGAGCTTTTGGGAACTTTGCACTCTTGTGCAAAGGCTGGTTTTGATTTGATAATGGGGCCAAAAATATGTTCATCTTCCTCTTTAAGGCTTGCTGGAGTTTGGGAGCTAGTTCTTGATAACACTGACTTTACCAGGGAAGAGTACTTATCAATGTCCACTGAGCTGTACTGGCTGGACTTTTTACGATTGCTCCAGTGGCTGGATGTTGAGAGACATGCAACTGGACATAAGGCACAATAAGGAAATGAAGCCACCAGCCCCTTCACACCTACATGTCTGATTTGATTAAAAAGTTGAGTACATTTCATTTTCGAAATAAGAAAGCCAAATCCTGCATAAGCCTTTTGTATGAATGATCCCTTGTTATCATTAGTTGAATTTCGTGCCAAGATGCTGTGAAACAAACGTGAAATCACTTTTACTTGACATGAAATGTATTTCTAAAGTCAATTTCCAGAAAAGTAATGTAACCTCTAGAAACTATATTTCAATATCGCTCTGCACGTTGTACAAATTACAGCACTAAGCAAAAGAATTACAAGAATAGTTACCACTTCGTTCTTCGTCAGCTTTTTTCGTGCCGTATTTTATGAACCAAAAACGATTGGTAGTACCTGAATGTGATGATGGGAATTGTAGTTTTTCTCAGCTCCATTTACATTGATCCGGTGCTCTTAAGTCCTACAAATTCCATGATGCTTTGTCCCCATATTCTGTCCGTTAAGAAATTCTGTCCGTACTCTTGATGCGGAACGAGATATATGTAAATTACCCGAGCCACGATTCCGCCTACTACATTCCTTTCAACTGAGCAAAAGAAAAACATACCGGATTCAGTGGAAGCAGAAAGCAACAGAAAACCTTCTGACTGACAAGCAGGAAACGTAATAGGAAATGGGAACAGTGTTTGGCCCTGCCCACCCCGAAACGTCCGTGGCTCGGTTTTGAACAAAGTTAGTGGAAGTAAACGGGGTGACAGGAAAGGCAAGGGCAGTGGACCGTAATTTGGATAAAATAGCCCTGTAATTAAATGAGCGATTTCTGTAATACTTTACCTAGTTAGTGTGTACCGTGTCTTGAAAAATGGCTTTGACCCCCGATGAAGGCGATAGAGATAAGGTGAGTGAAGCCCGTAGCTAATTTCTATCGACAGTTTCCATTTTCTAAATTCTAAATTGACAGTACGGGTTTTTAATACAAAACATATTCACTTATTTCGTGCAACTGCAAGTTGACATGACAGTCTTCTATCTCCCGTCGTTCATTATTAATAGATGAGCCAGTTAATTATGTGTGTCACGGGAAGTTGAACTTCATAGCTAACTTGTTAGCTAGGGCGCTCCTGCAGGACGTGTCACATGCTTTTGTGCCCATAAAATTATTTTTCCTTCTTTTATTCCCATCTAGTAAGTTCGCAGCCCATTGATCCTTTCACAGTTAGCATTAAAACTTGCATTAAGCTCCACAACCCATACGGAGATAGAAAAGTAACATATGTGAATTATGAATGAGATTACCTAGAGTTTTATTTTCGTTTCTCAGAGTGTAACTGTGTGTACAGGCGTGTCTTGGAAGGGTGCGCCCATAAATTATCTGCACAACTAAGTATAGAGATAGTAGTGTTTGGCTGTTAATAATACACTTGTTGTGCAAAATACTGCTTACTTTATGCGTGTAATTGGCGTAGCACTGGTGTTTTTGCGATGTGGGGGAAATTATATTTGGTTTGTATTAGCGTGTGTAAGTGGCGAGTCTTATTAATTTTAGTACTGGATGTCAAAGGAAAAATTGTGATCACGCCTGAATATGCGCCTTTCCTCTGTCGCCCGCTAATTTCGCTTTTTGGAGGCTCGTTATCTGATTATCGCACGCGCCATCCAGACTGATTCTAGTTGCCAGTTATTCTATTATACACTTAGCGCTTCTCTCTTTTTCCAGCATTACTTCCGAGTACACTGATTTGTTCTTTATTGTAACAACATATGACATTCTTGACTTGCGTAAATGAAATCACTTGACGAATTTTTGGTGTTTTTAATTTCTCTACTGAATTAGCAGTTAAATATTGATTTTGTAAATTAACATTGACAAGTTACACCAGACTAGCTTGCTCAAGAGACATTCATCTATATATCAGATTGGTGTCTGCTTGCAGTAAATGTTCGTATGCCTGTGTGTTTGTGCATAAATGCAGGTATTTTAGCTCTTTCTTTTTTGAGTTTGGAATTTGAATTGTACATTGTGTTGCAGTCAAGTGCACCGTGTTGTGTTGATTATATCATAGGCCAGTGATTTTGTAGGTATGCTTCTTTAAGGCTTCCTGCCAGGCATTCCATGGGAAATAAGGACTTGCACTTTATCTGTGGATGTGTTTCTGCTGACACTGCAGTCGACCCTGCGATTGTGTGACACACGGGTCAGGGTTATGGAGACATGCTCTGATCATCACTTGCATTTATCAGTTTTTTTTTTTGTCCGAAAGCTGAGTCTTCTGTGCCAGCTTTCTGTGCACCTTCCATAAGAACGCAACTTCCATAAGAATTACTGGTAGTAGTGAACAGACTGCCAAGGAATTTTACAATGTGCTTGACATTCAGTTATGCCTGAAGCTCTTCCTTTGTTTGCTGTGATTGCCATGCTTGCCACTGTGATTTTGTGCAATAACCCAGTGAATTATGGGAAGTAAAGGCCTTGTGGTGATTTAATGTATTGAAATTATCTAACCACCAGATGTGGATGGGGTGTGTTGAGGCCCTGAGGTGAATTTTACCTTTGTCTCTCTGGTAGAAAGCATGTGGTTCTCTGTCTGCCAAGAGTGGATTGGTGTCTGTCTGCACCCTAATTGCTAAAATTGGCGAGCCAGACAGATTTAGCTGTTTCATCCATTAGCACATTGCAGGTCGCTTTTTCGTTGGCTGGTGTTTTGTTGGACACTGTGTGTTGGGTGTGTGAAAAGGCGGAGGCCTGGTTTTACTGCTCGGAGGCCTCGTTTGATGCAGATGGGTATGGAACATACACACACAAGTCCGTTCGTTTTGACATGGACAAATGCTTGTGTCAATCTGGATTATGTCAGATCAATTCAGTTGTATTCAACTATTGTCATTATAGTATCTAGAGGTAAACATATAATGAGTGTCTTGTGACTCCTACAGCTGGGGCAAGAAGTGTAAAATAGAATAATGGGATAGTACAATAGTAGAACAATAAAGACTATGATGGTAGAATAACAGAGTAAGGAGTATATGAATCTAAAGGTTTTAAGTAAAACAGGTAATACTGTATTTGTTCAAGAGAACAATATCGTAACAGTATGAAGGATATGGTGTGGTATAAACTTTGAGTTCTGTAAACAATTGTAATGAGTAATGAATAGATCAGCAGCTATACAGTGTATATATACCAGGAGGTAGAAGAGTGCAACATCAGGAGACAGGGGTCAGGAGTAGGGGGATCTGTGGGGGATTGGTGGTCATGTTTCACCATTCAGATGTCTGGTACTGTTAAGATGGAACTAGGTGGTCCAGATTCTGAGATACCTGGGTCTTTTTCCTGAGGGGAGGAGTGAACCGTTAAGGGGTGAGAGGATTCTTTGTCGATGCTATGCCCCATTTTCAAGCGGCATTTGTGGTAGACATCCTGTATTGCAGGTAGCTGAGTGTTGATGACGTGCGTGAGGCCTTGCTCACTTTCTGAAGACCCTTCCTGTCTTAGACGCCAGTGTCACCCTGCCATGCAGTAATACCATATGTGACAATGGTCTGGAGGGGGATCAGGATCTTCTTAGTGAGTCAGATCTTCTTAGTCTTCCAAGGAATTAGAGGAATTGCCAGGCGTTCTTTGCAATGGTGGTTGCATTGAGTGTTCCTGAGAGATCCTCAGTAATATGGACCTATAGGAATGTGTAGTTAGTAACGCATTTCACCTCAGAGACATAGATACATGTAGATAAGGCTGCGGTGATTACAGAGATGTCTAAAGTCAGTAATGAGTTCTTAGATTTTTTTTCTGTTGTTGATAAGAAGCTGGACCTCCGCTCTGCACCATGTGGAAGGCTGTTCCTTCTCTTAGGTCCACAACCACTTTGCACAGATAATCTTTGGTGTTGCTGGCCGTTGGACCATGGGACCCTAGTGCCCGGAAGAGTATAAGAGCCATTTGTAGGGTTGATTGTTGTGACTCCTGATATGAATGTTGTTAGTGTTTTTGTGTATGCGTGAGTGTATGTTTAACAAAAAGTATACATTTCCCTGGCTTCCATTTCCAAAAATGTATATTTCTTTCTTTGAAGACTCACAAAAGCAAAACAAGGAAAGGAGAGAGAAATGTTTGAGGTCCTTGTCTAGAGCCAGTTACAGGACCATTCAGTAATAGAATTGTTAGGTTTATTTAAACTCATGCAGCAGTCTTGAAGCAGAAGGGACCATAGAAAAGTGAATGCTTTGTCTTCTCAGGTTCGATCGGTGTCTGTGGACCTGAACAATGATGCTTCTCTGCTCATCGACATCCCCGATGCTTTATGTGAGCGGGACAAGGTGAAATTCACAGTCCACACCAAGGTAGGCTAGGGGGGCTCCCTTGTGCTCAGTGACTCTCTCCATCCGGTTCTACACCTCCCAATTGGTGGGGGCCCCTGCGCTCACACATCTGTGTTTGACTTCATGACCTTAACAGTAAAAGACAAGAAGATGCCTGCTCTGCATGTTATGAATTTGTATCCACACCACCCCCCGAAAAAAAATGTTTATTTCATCAGATTATCTCTCATCACAGAGCATGCTCACAAGCATACCGAGATTTTAACTTAAATGTTCACATTGTATTACTTTTTTAAACTAAAAAAAAAAAACACAGGATATCTGTGGTCTACTGGCCTATATCTTTTATTCCATAATAGCCAAGCATGGTTCAGAATTTGGGAACATGAGAGAATGAAGACCTACAACCACATCCTAGCTTTGTGAAATGCAAAACGTGCATTTTTCGTGACTGTGTTTAGCTACATGTTCGTGACCAGGCTCGTCCCTGGGTAGTGTTTCGCTGCTCGGTGAAGCAGGCTAACGGAACAAGACCCTATGTTTCCTTAGACGACACTGAGAAACTTCCAGAAGCCAGAGTTCTCAGTGCCGCGGCAGCATGAGGACTTCATCTGGCTCCACGACACCCTGGTGGAGACGGAGGAGTACGCTGGGCTTATTGTGAGTCACCTGACCGGGCCCAGAGGGGACCAGTGGCTTGGGGTTGGAGAGTCGGGCACCAGCCAGCGAGGGTGATGCTCGGTTGGACACATTGAACCGCGTTGTCCACAATGAATAAATTGTGGACCTGGGTTGGACTGACATTCCTGATGTAAATAACTGTCAGAGTTTGGCCGTGTCTCTTATCTGAAATGCATGGCTGCTTCTGTAATATGTTAGACAGACACCCCCAGTCTAATGGGGCCTTCAAAGTAAGCGCTGTTAGCGTTTTTGACACGCAGCCTGCACTTTGGGCTTCCTGTGCCTCACTTTGCGTGTTGCACAATTACCGGTCAGACGCGCTTACGTGGCAGACGCTCTTCCGATCGTGACAGATGTGGCTCACTGGCTTTCCATGAACCCACTAGATCCCACCGGCCCCTCCCAAGCCTGACTTCGAGAGCCCCCGGGAAAAAATGCACAAGCTGGGGGAGGGAGAGGCATCCATGACCAAGGAGGAATATGCCAAGATGAAGCAGGAGCTGGAAGCGTGAGTGCAGTGCGGCCATTGGCTACCAGAGACATTGTAGTTACTAGCTTAACAGTAGGACTGCTTAAGGAGGTCATCAGGTGTGTGGTACCTTCAGGAGATCCCTCTCCCCCCGAGTTAAGCCCCACGACTGTATGTTTCTCGGCAGTGAGTACCTAGCAGTATTCAAGAAGACCGTGCAGGTCCATGAGGTCTTTCTTCAGCGCCTCTCCTCCCACCCAGTCTTCAGCAGGGACCGCAACTTCCAGATCTTCCTGGAGTATGACCAAGACGTATGTGGTTTCCCGGTCCCCAGGGCAGGGGGTGTGCCCAGGCCGTGTCCTTCCAGGACTGGCTTCCTGTAGAGTTGCTGGCCTTGCATTTGCAGGAGGATGAAGTTTTTGCCTAACGTCAGCACTACAGCTGTGTTTGTTACATGTATATATTTTTAAGAACAGTGTCTGCACGATTCCTCTTTTGTAATGTGGCAGCTATATCGCATTTTCTGCTTTTGTTGATGATGTGTTTGGGTTCCGTTGGGCCTGTCCATTGTTAGTGTTTCGCGTACCTTATCTGAGAGAGTTGAGGTTCCCTGCGGTTTTCTGGTTCCTCCGACAGCTGAGTGTGAGAAGGAAGAATGCCAAAGAAGTGTTCGGAGGGTTCTTCAAGAACATGGTGAAGTCTGCGGATGAGGTTCTGATTTCGGGGATCAAGGTTTGTTGGGCGTCCTGATGAAAGTCGGCACCTTGCCATTCTCATTGCTGTTGGCGTTCGGAAGGTCCCGTGACTCTTGACAGATCATACTCTGTCCTGCAGGAGGTTGATGACTTCTTCGACCAGGAGAAGACCTTCCTGCTGGACTACTTCAGCAAGATCAAGGATTCCACTGCCAAAGCGGAGAAGATGACTCGTTCCCATAAGAGTGAGAGCACCTTTCCCCAACCTGCTTATACCTTGTTTCTGTGGGCACCCCTCAGTGCTCACCTCCCCTCACTTTGCAGGTGTGGCTGAAGATTACATCCACATCTCCGCCACCCTGAACAGCCTTTCTGCAGAAGACACCACAGTGCTGAAACAGTGGGTACTTCTGGGACACGGTGCCTGAAAGCCTCTCTGCTCTGTCTCTGGGTTCTCTGCTTCCGTCTGGCTTTTATGTGTAGTTTCTGGTAAAAAGGATGCCCTACAACATGGCAGAACCTGTGGTGGTTGCCCTGTTGTCCAAGACCATGACACTGCTCCCGCCCCAATGTGCCTGCACAGTGACACTTTATCTACAGCGGTTGTGATCCACCAGGACCTGAAGCTCAGGGTACATGGAGTCCAAAACCAGATTTGTTCAAGGAATACAAAGCTATGGCACATGGCCTTCCTGAATTTGCTGCTTTCTCTTCCTCATATTTAAATTCAAGGTTTAAATTAAATTTAAAAATGTTTATTTAAAGCAAAAGAAAAGTTATATTACTAGATAAAGTATCATCACTCCACTGAAGCAGTCGACACACAATAGACTATGACTGGAATATATATTTAAATGAACTGCAATAAACTACATGTTTGGAGAAGATAATCATTGCTCTTTCTGTCTCTTTCCATCGCTTCCTCTTTCTGAATCCACAAGGCACTTGGAGAAGCTGTCGGACCTCTTTGAGAAGCTGCGGGTAATTCTTTGCGAGTCTGTGGTGGTGCTGTTGATGTGTATGGGGTGCCGTTGCTGCGTATGGGGCGCCGTTGCTGCGTATGGGGCGCCGTTGCTGCGTATGGGGCGCCGTTGCTGCGTATGG
>JABFDZ020000066.1:4081384-4100020 GCA_019775955.2 Pollimyrus isidori | reverse complement strand
CGTATGGGGCGCAGTTGCTGCGTATGGGGCGCAGTTGCTGCGTATGGGGCGCAGTTGCTGCGTATGGGGCGCAGTTGGCGCGCATGGGGCGCCGTTGGCGCGCATGGGGCGCCGTTGGCGCGCATGGGGCGCCGTTGGCGCGCATGGGGCGCCGCTGGCGCGCATGGGGCGCCGCTGGCGCGCATGGGGCTGCTTCTCACCACCCGGCTGTCTGTCCACTCATTTCTGCCAGAAAGTGGAAGCCCGGGTGGCCTCAGATCAGGAGCTGAAGCTGACGGAGCTGCTCAGGTACTACATGAGGGACATCCAGGCTGCCAAGGTGAGGGCTGTCTTCGTGGCAGGAGGGTGTGTTCCCACTTGGTGGACCAGTGCTGAATCGGAGCACAGTGCGTCTGATTTTTCTTATTGACTTGTAAGGAGCTGGATTGTTGAGGACCGTCCATTTGTAGTCCTGGCTGTGGCCAGCAAGCAGTGAAATTCATGGTATTACACTCCCTTCCCATGATCCTCCACCTACCCTCGTCCCCTAGGACCTCTTATATAGACGGGCCCGGGCGCTGGCCGACTACGAGAACTCCAACAAGGCCTTAGACAAGGCTCGGCTCAAGAGCAAAGACGTGGTCCAGGCACAGGAGCAGCAGGAGCAGTGTCTGCAGAAGTTCAACAAGCTCTCCGAGTCCGGCAAGAAGGGTGAGGGCGGCACTGGGCCAGCGTGCAGGCAGCTCACTGGTACTGGTACAGTGTTTCAGAGGCCCAGCAGGAACTGTGAAGGCATCAGATCTACCTGAATTTTCCATTAGTCGTAGACAACAGTGAAATTTCAGATTCGCATGTGTAGAGATCCTTCTGAAAATAACATAGTTCCGACCTTGGCAATGAGGGGCGCGGGATGCCAAAGAAAAGAATCACAACAAGAGATTATTAAAGGAATAAAATGGGGTTATTCACAAGTCTTAGAGGTGGAAATCCATTGGTTTCCTCCAGTAAGGGATGCAGTGATCCGGAGTCAGTTCAAGCACAAAACCGGATGCCAGTCCATTGCAGAACATATACAGATACACTTTAAGAGCAATTTTGTCAATTTACTAATTCACCTGAAGCTTTGGGGGTGCACCGCCAGAGCACAGGGAAGTCAGACGCCAACCCGCAGCCCAGTAGATGTGTGATGGTGACACGGAGCATGGGCCCACCATGTTACCCAGAGCTGAAGATGATGCAGATCATTTTTCTGAGGTTTCATCACTGAATTCAGGGTCATTCTTCTGCAGAGCTGACCAGCTTCAAAGGAAGGAGGGTGGTAGCTTTCAGGAAGAACCTGATCGAAATGGCAGAGCTGGAGATCAAGCACGCTAAGGTGTGTGATAGAGCGACCGGCCGTTAGCCTCCCCAGCGGCTCTCCACCTTGTGTTGAACCCCCCCGCCCATCTGTCTGTTTTTGCAGAATAACATGTCGCTGCTGCAGAGCTGCATTGAGCTCCTGAAGAGTAACTGAGAGCCAACCTTTGGACGGCCAGACCTGAAGGAAATCCCCTCAGTTCACCTCCAGGGTCAACTGCACCACCCACACCTTCCCTGAAGCCACCAGCGTAGCTGTTCTTCAGCACACTTAAAGTTTACAAATATTCCACCCCCCTTGCTGCTCCCATCACCTGCTAACCTACGTCTCTTTGACCATCCTCATGCTCCGTGACCATTTTTGTGTTTCCTGAACGCTTTGGGCGTTGTGTTGAGTCCCTCGCCACTGGAGTATAAGTATACATAGCTTCAGCTGTGCACCCTGCATTTGTTTATTGAGTGCACTGGCTAGCTTTAGCCCTTGGTTGACATGCATCACCTTTTGCAATGAACCAGAATCCCTCGTTCAACCCTCTGGTCTTTGCAGTGAATTTAGTTGCTCTTAGTTTGTTGATTGCCTACGGTCTTCTCTCTCTATCTCTCTCCTTCCCTCTCTCTCTCATTTCGTCACAGAGTGAATATTTTCCTTTTTTGCCTGATTTGATTCAGGCATTTGAAACGCTGACAGTTGGCCTTGCTCTGCACTGATGTGGAATGAGGTTTGGACACTTTGATGAGCACGTTAGAAGAACGGGAATCATTGCGATCCCTCTTCCCCATGGTTTGGTGTAGTTTCCTGTATGTGTGTTTACCATCTGGTGGCACTGTGTTTGTTTGTGTTTATGTTTGTGTTTCTTTTTCCCCTCGAGGGATAAATGGAGCTACCAGGCAGCACTATACCGGTAAAAGTACAGCAGGGATGATTTTTGAGACTCTGGTCATGTTTCTCTTTCTCTCTCACAAAGGACACCGTAACACTTAAAAATACAAATAACCCCCTGATGGGGCAGGTTAAATGTGGGAATCCTTTTCAGTGTGACCAGAGGGATATACACGTGGCCTTTTGTGGTGGGGAAAATGAACATCAACAACAAAAAAACTGACCAATTTTTTGTTACTGGTTTTTTTACTTGGGGTTTTTTTATATGCTTTGACCAGTGCCCTGTGTGTTGGTGAGGCATAGGACCAGTTTGAGTCACACACTTAATCTTACATGAGCCAGAGTGGGATGGTTCTGGTTTGTGGTGGTGCAGCCAAACCAACTTTCTGCTGTGTGCAGTTTCTTCATCTCAAGTCCTCACCTTCCACTGGCCATTTGTGCCACTGTGCCAGCCGCCCTTATGTCCCCTCTCATCCCTCCATCTCTCTGGCATCTAAAGATCACACTCTGTCTCTTTCATGCTTCTGTTTCAAAAACATGTTTACTTTTTTATTTTCATAGTTAGTCACAGGCTCTTTTGTTTTTTTTCCTTCCCCTATGAACCCATGAAAATTGCATGCAGAAGCGGTGGCATAAATGTGGATTTCTCTGTAACACCTGAATTCCATCAACCCAGAAAAAATGCCATTTTTAAAAGCAATAAGAGAGCGTGATGGCACTACAGTTTAGAAATCAATTGTGAGCTTGATTATTTCCTAAATCGTTATTGGTTTTTTTGATAATTGAATGTATTTCTAATTGATACAGATTTTGAACAATGTCTTGTAGATTGTTTTTCTTATGGAGTTTTGTTAGTTTTTTGCTCTTTTTTAAGATTCTTGTAATAATGACAATAAATGTCTTAATTTCCCAGCTCAAGGTGTTGCAATCAGTATTTTTGTCCCCTTGGGATTCATGGAAAATAAATAAGGACATTAGTAGTTAGGCATTATTTTGCCAGTAGGGGGTAGTGTCTGCCCATGTGCCAACAATGTTTTGACCTGTTGTCTGAAATCTTATCAGCTCTATTCTTATTGTACATTTTTTAGGAGCTGAGAAATTTGAACTGTCACTGAAACCATGCAGGGTTTTTTTTTTTGTAGGTCTTGAGCATTTTTCAGAGCATTAAAAAATTCATAGGACCCATGAGAGATAGCAGGTCTGCAGCCGTTTAGCGGCACCTCAGCGTGTGTCAGCGATGGCAGTCTTTCATTTTGCTGTGCTTTTTGTTTGGTCTGGTTTTCTCTTCTTCAGATTTGCCTTGCCCAGCTGGGATTGAGCGTGCTATGAGGAGCCTCTTCCTGGGGGGGGGGGGTTGGATTGTGTTACACTGCCATATGATTATGTTACAGAAATCTCTGCACACCCTATATAACGAACCGCGACTTGGACCAAAAGTAGCGGTGGCCAGTGCGAGCCCTGAAACGTTATAGGCCTGGGATTTTGAGTAATGGCTGCTGTTAATCTGCAAATGGAGGAAAGGTCGGGGGGGGGGGGGCAGCGAATCCCATCATGGAATATTCATAGAGCTGGGCTCATGGCGAAGATTAATACCCCTTAGCAAGTCTGATATCCTTGTTTTTCAGCTCAAATGAGGCACTGTAGAGCGGTTTATACACAGACTTGGCACGATCTCATCGCTAGTATTCCTGGCTAGCCACAGCACTTGGGTGTAATTTACTACCTCCCTTCACGTGGCGAGTTAATTTTTACATTTTTTTTTTTGGGGTGGGGGTGGTGGGGTTCCCAACATAGTTACTCTAAAGATGTTAATTTAGGACAGTAATGGCAAGAACGGAAGCTAATTTTGAAAGTTACAAACTCGCTGACTGGCAGGAACGCAGTTGAAGTGCCACAGACAAACAGGGGCCTCAGCACTGCAGCACCATCACTCTCCAGAGCTACTCGGAGAGTAGGTGAGTCATGCATTCACCTCCTGTGCACCACTGATGTACTGAGCTGTTATTTCTGCACTTGTGGTTTTCCTGTTAGCATTAATGAGTCCCTCCCATTAGCAATGTGTTCTCAGTGACTGAAAATGCCATTTAACTGGATGTTTTTGATGATCGCATGATGATCTGTGATTTCTAGAGATTGTACTATGTGAAAACTTTATGAGATGCTGGATCTGCCACATCCGATATCCACAGTCATGCCACGATTAGTTCAGGGGTGTTCATGCTTAGTCAAACAGAGCCTGAACTTCTTGACCCTGTCTACACGCTGTGTATTCAGTATTCAGAGGAGCAGCCTGTTTGCATTACAAGCAGGTGTGCCTAATAAAATGTCGACGGAGTGTAATATAATGTGGAAAAAAGGTGACAGGTGAGTCAAAATAAACTCCTAAGGTGTATCGAAGAAACAGGTTTTCCAAATTATTGCCAACCTGGCCTGATGTTAAGTATATGAAAATAAAAGAAAGCACTGAGTTTTCTCTGCACAGGAATTCGGGACCACGTAATGAACTATGGTCAAATTTGTTTTTTGTTGTTTTTTTTTTTTTTGTTTGCGATGTGTTCCCTGTGAACTTCAGCATGGGCCTGGATCGATGCAGTCACATGTCTGAGCTCTGAAATATTCCAGATTTGATAACGGCTGGTAAGTTGTGCGTATGTATAAAAGCTCCAAGAGCAGGAAGTCTGTACCTCACTGTAGACCAGGAAAGTGTCCACCTCTGGGCCGGACTGTGTTCTGGAGATCTCAGTGAAAGATCTTTACCCTGGAAGGAATCTCAGTCTCGGCAAACAAATGAATGTGAGCTGCTGTAGCTTTCAAGACTGACAACATCCTTCCCTCCCAGAAGGTGAGATGAGAGAGAGCCAGGACCACACGGTCACGTGACCCTATTCAGCCTGACATTGTGCTGTAGATGCAGAGTAACTGTGGCTCGTTGGCTGACCTGGGAGCAGATTCAAACCCAAAAACATACTTGCCAGTGTTCAATGTGTGCGTGATCCTTCTTCCAGCCCCTGGAAGCTCTCAAACTGTGCTTTCTGCAAGCGAGTATGACGTACGTCAATGGTCATAACCTGGAAACATTAACTGTCATTTTCCTGACTGTTAGCACAGTCTCCACCCGTGAAGTTACATTTTGGTGTTTAGTGGTAAACCAGGAAGTATGTTATCACAAATTCTTTAGATGACCAGCAATAATAACATTAACATGGTAGCCACAGGTAAAATGCCTGAATAATTTTGGTTCTATTGTAGTCTGGCAGTATCTTGTGCTCTGTATAGGTCCATTCATAAAGCAGAGGCAGTCACATGACTCAGCCCTGCTCTTGGACGTCTGGAAAAAGTATTGCGAGTCAGAGCCGCAGCTCCAGCACGCTGTGGCCCACAGGTGAGCTACTTCTGAGCCATTCTCTCAACAGGAAATGCCAGTAAGCCCCCGGCAGGAATCACTGCCACCAAAACACACACTGTGTTTCCTGTGCAGGCCACATTGCCTGGCAACCGGCCGCAAACAAACACTCTGTCTGTGGAAGGCCGGCAGTCCAGCCAGAATCTGAGTCTGTTAGGCTCTCCGAAGTTGGTTTAGTAACTCCCTAAAACCTACACTCAACGTGTAGCATGTGGCATTTTTGCGGCATACTTTCTGACCTTGCTCCATTGAGATTGTGGTTCTTTGGTGATTGGCTGCTTTTCTAGCTTTTTGAGTCCCTCCCCTATAGTGACTCAGCACTTACTGCTGCTGGAATTTGCTGACTTGGCCCTTTGCTATATCTCCTCAATGACTAGTTGTGTCTTTATTGGCCTCTCTGTCACCCATCAGACTCAATATCTAGCATCTAATCACATCCCTCGACATGCTTTTGGCGGCAGCATAACTGAGCTAAAATATTTAGAGACACAGAGAAGTGATAAATTGTACACCTTAAGACTGTGAAAATGGGATCTGCAAGCTGTTCATATTCTAGCTGCAGCCAGTCATTTCTTTCCAATCATTTGGAGACCAGGATCACAAGGTCTGAGCTGAAGTCCTGTGAGGCGATGGTGCCACCTTGTGCTGGTCTAATACTCTTGTTTATGAGAGATCAGTTTTGTGTTACATTTTGAATTAAAGTTTAGTCCATGATTTTGCTGAGTTCCTTCTGAGGTGTGAATTCATTGTTTCATTGACATGCTTTGTATTTTTTCATTTTTTTTCTTTTTCATCCATCTGAGATGCCTTCCAACGAAGCATCCGCAGAGGTGCTCTCACTGAGTGAGGAGGAATTTGCACGAGTCAGCCTTCAGAGACGGCCAGCTGAAGATGACCCGACTTGGTGATTTCCCCTGACCTCGTGGGCCAAGCGTACCAGTCCTCCCATAAAAGGCATGTGCAGATTGGTCAACACAGTGAAACCCAACATTGCCTCTGCCATTTTCTGCCCAATCTTCATAGCTCTCTGGACATGTAGGCTGGAAGTTTGGCTTGGGGTCACTGGTAAGTCGGAGTGGCCCCCCAAAATCTTTCTTCAGCTGGCCGTCTCTGAAGGCTGACTCGTGGCCATTGGAATTTGAGAAGCTCCAAAACAACCCCCGCCCCCCACACCTCCATCATGGAATCCTTAGTTTCTCCAGACCGCCATCAGCAGATTCTGCACATCCGATCATTCCTCAAGGTTTTTATCTTTGCAGATGACGGAGGCCTTTCCATCCAGAACTTTCCAGATGCATTTTGAAGATCCATGGTGGCATAGTCTCGGAAGACATTGATGGAGCATCACCTGTCTATGATTATCAGTAAATGCTAAGTCAGGAGATCCGTGGTACCTTGGTGAAGCATCAGTCATCCCAAGAGAACCCAGCACAGCCTGCCTTGTTGTTTCATACAGGGTTTTCTCACAGTTTCCCCCTTTGGTGAGACAGACATGATGTAAGAAATCACGTGTCTGCATCTCTGTGTACTTTTGAGCCCGCTCTGTGTGTTTACGTAAGCAATACTGACGCCCAAGGTTTGGACTTCCAGAGCAAACATTGACCTGAAGTGAGCAGAGCAAACATGCCGACACTTTGCTGTTTCTCAGGCGGGGCCTTAAATGCGAGTCTGTCAGCTTCCATCTGCGTCCAGGACCTTTCCTTTCCAGTCCTTCTCTTGAAACCCAATATCCTTCATGCCTGCTTCTGTGGGGCTCAGGGTAATGTGTGGTACTTCTGTCAGTCCTGTCAAATGGCCTGGTGCAGCCTAGATGTGGCTCCGGTGATTAAGAGACCGAAGTCCTCAGCTGTGAACAATAGCCTAGTGATGAGGGTCACAGTGCCCAGGAGGACATGGCCACAGGACACTCGAGTGCATCTATGTTGGTGTGTCATCAAGACTGAGCCCCCATTACCCAGGGCTTCTTCCTGGAGTCATTCCCAAGGGTCAGTCTGACACCAGTGATATGCAAAAGGCCAAGACTGCCACGCATCTGGCCCCTCTAAAGTAGATAACAAAATTACTGAGTGGATCCCAGGGGAGGCTCTAGGATTTTTTTTAAGATGGCAGCATATGAGGGGCCATAATTTATACAGAAAGGCAACCTTTTCAACAACTGTTTTGAATTGGTGAGTGACAGAGGAGTGGAGTCCAGCGGCCAATCAGCTTTCAGTACTTTTGCAGTGCCCTTGTGGACCCGCCCATGTATGTACCCCTGGGGCAACTCAACTCGCTCTTCCCTCCACTACATTCTTCTCAATTCAAAAACATATGTACACACTCCTGAGCTCTGGCTGGGGGGCCTGTCAGGTAGGAGTTAATCCTTTAGGGCAGGGGTGTCAAACTCCAGTCCTGGGGGCCTGGAGCCTTGTGTAGCTTAGTTCTTTCCCTGTTCCACCACAAATGATTCAGCTCAAGAGCTGTGTGGTAATTAGGACAAGGAGTTGAATCAGGTGTGTTAAATGAGGGGAAACACAAAAATGTGCAGGGCTCCGGCCCCCCAGGACTGGAGTTTGACACCCGTGCTTTAGGGCCACACAAAGGCCGGCCTGTGCTCCCAATGGCTTAAAACCCCCTCATTTGTTGAATAGATGCCTGATTTCCCCTTCACAATGCACAGAGAATGGGCACAAGGGTAGAATAAAATAATAATGCAATAAAAATCTAGAAACCTCAGTGTAACCAAAACAAACACTCATGTTAGGAATATGTCAGTGTTTAATAATAATAATAATAATAATAGGAATAATAATAATACATTTTATTTCTAATGCACTTTTCATTAAAGCAAATGTCAAAGTGCTACAAGAGTAAGATAAGCACATAAAAACACATAAAATCAGCAGTAAAATGCCTGTTTAAAAAGGTGGGTCTTTAGGCCACATTTAAAAGTGGCCACAGTCTGTGGTGCCCTAAGATGGTCTGGGAGGGCATTCCAAAGGCGAGGGGCAGCAGAGCAAAAGGCCTGATCCCCCATTGTGCGGAGTTTTGTCCTTGGAGTTTTAAGAAGGTAGGTGGAGGAAGAGCGGAGGAAACGTACGGATATCTGAGGAGTGAGGAGTGTTTGGTACGTTACTGAGAATGTAGAAACATGCAATGTAAACAACTAGGATTTTTGTTTTAGCTGTTAGTGGTGTTGCTGTAATTGAGGTTTATCTGGATTCGTTTGCGATGCCTGCTGGTTTGTTATTTCACTCCAGTGTTGGCACATTATGTCAGTTGTTATATCAGTTTAATGGTGTCTCTCTTTAATACGGTCAGTCAGCTTCCGTCAAGTTTATGGGTTTTTACTGTAACAGGTGCTACAGCAAACGGTTAGGAGTTCACCCAAGGCCAGGGTTCAGTCTGGGGTCATGCAGTACACTGGTGATATGAAGTAGGTCACCTTCTGAGATGTTTTCAAGTGCACGGCCTCATTGGGACTTCCTGGCCATACCCTTGAGTTT
Source organism: Pollimyrus isidori (assembly GCA_019775955.2). Classification (NCBI taxonomy): domain Eukaryota; kingdom Metazoa; phylum Chordata; class Actinopteri; order Osteoglossiformes; family Mormyridae; genus Pollimyrus; species Pollimyrus isidori. The sequence goes on along the minus strand of JABFDZ020000066.1, from coordinate 4,090,917 downwards.
GCCCCACAAAAGTCCCGCAACTCCTTTTATATGACTCTGGCATTTCATCTTCAATCCCCAAGGCCAATGACTTCACAACTCGAAGATTATCAGTCTATATTCACTCAAGGTCAATTGTCAGGAATGGGACAATTGAAGTCAATCTTATTAGCGACTGCTTTGGAGCATAATTGATCATAGCCTTAGCAAATACTCACAAGGCATAGCTAGTACTAGTCATCGTGAATCAATTAATGCTGTGGGATAAAGTGGAACTGAAATTTTATTATGTCATGAATCATGTATCGTATTTCTCATAGTGGGAAACTTTTAAACTGTAATTTCATTTATGTAAGTATTAAAATTCTTTTGTTTCTTGGAGTTCGGATTGGCAATTTCATAAAATGCCTAATAAATGTGTTACCTAGAATATTCATAACGGTTCATGGCATCAAAGGCTCATGGGAAAGAGATTATAAACTTTAAGGGCTAAGACAAATCTGGAATTTTATTTTAAACACCAAAGTAAAAGAATGTTGCTTAGAAATGCATCACTTTATCTTAGACTATTAGTATGTGTATTTTTTGAGTTAAAAAATACATGTAGTATTTAGTAACTAGCTGTTAAAAGCTTTTGTATGATTTCTTCTACATGGAACTAAGGAGCTTTTCTGTCCACATGCATTATGATTTCAGACTTTAAATCGGGTAGTTTCCGGTGAAGTACCATGTGAAATTGGTGGGTTTTCCAGAAGAAAACCTTCCATGTCTCCCTTTGTTAATGTGTGGCATCATTCGAAAAAGAGCCATCCCAGGAGTGACCAGGGAAATTTTTCTGCTAAGTTAAGTGAACATAAGAGCCTCTCTTTTTCTCCGCTGATCAGACGTGGTTTGCGTACATCACACCCTGCAGCTCTTATGGGAATATGGTGATCATTTTATTCATTAGTAATTGCCATAGGAAAGAGCTTTTTTTTTTACATCACATTTACAGGTACCTTCAATCATCAGGCACCTCCGTCCAAAGCGCAGTACAAGTGAGGCGAGAACGTGATGCCGAAGAGCCGACTCCAGCATGCGAGCACCGGCGTTCTTCCAGAGCTCATCAATTCCTGCTCTCCGACAGCCAAGTATCTGAACCATGACTCAGAAATTGTAAGCATTTCCCCAAAAATGCTGTGAGTTATAATTTATTTCTCATAATTCATCCCTGGCAGTCACATGGACATTCAGCAAGATTAGTAAGGGCACGACTAGCCTTTAGTAATTATGAAACTGTACACTAATCATATTATTTCTTTTAGGGCATATCTCTTCAGGGTCGCTTCCTGTCTTATTTTCAGTTTCTGGTGAAACATTGCTGGGTTACAGCTTGATTCACTCATCATAAAGCTCCAGGTTATATGAACCAGCAGCTGCAAATACCGAAACTCTCCTCCCAGTCCTCTTTCAGTTCCACCATCCCGTTTGGGACGTTGCATAAAGCTGGACAGAAGGACACTGGTGAAAAGCCAGAACTGATGACAAGAGCAGGGAGGCAGCACGTCTGCCAGGCATCGGCCTGGTGACGCCGCATCCCCAGCCATCATAGCAGAGGGACAGCGCGTATGATGAATCGCATAAGCTGGCTTTTGTCCGGGCACAGGAAGAGGCTCAGGAAACTGTCAGGCAGCTCTCAGGCCCAGTTTACAGGGGCCTAGTATTGATTTCCAGGTCCTTGGTTGTGTCGTCTATAAGCATGAGACTCCACTGTTCAGCGCTAACAGAGATGTGGTTCTAATCACTGGCAGCTGTACCAAGCCGCCCAAGTTTGTGCGTGTGCCTCTTTGGAAATGCTCCTCCGCTATTGGTTGCACGACAAGTGAGATGTCACCCTTGAGAACATCTCTTTTCTGGTGACATCAACAATTCCTCCAGAGGAAACTGCGCCGCATTTGCCCCCCATTTTAAGAACAAACATATCAACAAATGGAAAAGCTTTGCACTGCAGCATATTTATTCTGCAATGTGAAAATGAAGGTAAACCAATCAATTTTGGAAGGCATGAAGGAATAGGAAACACACACGACATTTAATGCATTCTAGTGTATGTCGATGGGTTGGCACCCAATCCTGGGTTGCCCTGCCTTGCGCTTGTAGTCTCTGGGATAGACTCTGGACCACCGTGACCCTGAATAGGATCAGTGGGGACAGGAGATGGATGGATGGATAATATATACCTGGAAAATCTCAAATGTTGGTAAGATTGGAGATACGCATATTTATCTGGTACCTGTAAAAGTTTATGCTTAATGAGTGAATGTTTGTTCCACACTCTTACCGGCTGTGTTTCCTGCACGTCCCCCCCCCCCTCCATAATACAGAAAATGGGCCACGTCCTCCACTTCAAAGGGGGCATAAATTGAAGCTTGTCATTCGTCTGAGGGAGGGAGGGGCAGCGAGGGGACCCGTCAGGTCTGTGACTCACACCCCCGCCGATGAGCGCGGGGGCTTCAAAGGGCTGTCAGCGGAGTGTGGCCCCTATCGTGCCACAGGTGTACACACAAGAATCTGCAGGGACTGTTGCCTTTAATGGGGTTTTGAATGCTTGTTGCTGGTTTGTTTTTTTGGTAACACTTTACTTACTGCCATGTAATTTATAAACACATTTATAATAAATAATAGTGCATTCGTAAAGCATTATAAATACGGCTATAAATTTTACAAAAAGACATAACACATTATAGTCATGTTTATAAAGCGTTATGAATGCATTATTATTTGCATCATTATTGTGAGTGAGTGGGGTGGTGTGTGGCTCTATGGGTAGGGGACTCAGTGCCCATGATCAGGAGGTTCAACAACCAAGGCTGAAAGGGTGACTTTAATGTTGGGGCCTTGAGCAAGACCCTTAACCCCAAAATGAGTGCTGAGTGCTGAGGCTCATAGTGCATAATGGTCGGCAACGTTCTATTGACTCAAAAACTGTGCGCCAGGAGCTTCGAGGAATGGGCTTCCATGGCCGAGCAGCTGCATGCAAGCCTGACATAACCAAGTGCAATGCCTACTGTCAGATGGAGTGGCGTAAAGCACACCGCCGCTGGACTCTGGAGCTGTGGAAATGTGTTCTGTGGAGTGATGAATCGTGCTTCTTTGTCTGGCAGTCTGATGGCCTAGTCTTGGTTTGGTGGATGCCAGGAGAACGTTACCTACCTGAATGCATTGTGCCAACTGTAAAGTTTGGTGGAGGAGGGATAATGGTCAGGGGTTGGCGCCTTAGTTCCAGTGAAGGGAACTCTTAATGTGTGCCAAGACATTTTAAACAATTCTATGCTTCCAACTTTGTAGAAACAGTTTGGGGAAGGTCCTTCTCTATTCCAGCATGACTGTTCCCTAGTGCACAAAGCAAGGTCCATAAAGACATGCTTGCGTGAGTTTGGTGTGGAAGAACTTGATTGGCCCACACAGAGCCCTGACCTCAACCCCATGATATTGGGATGATCTAGAATGGCAGTTGCAAGCTAGGCCTTCACATCCAACATCATTGCCACAGACACAGTCCAGAACCTTGTGGAAACGCCTATGGACTTGGGCTGGGATAAACATTTCTGTGGATGTAATGGGCAAGTGTCGCAATACTTTTCTCTGATATAGTGTATATTATAACTCACCAACAACAGTGTTTCTACAGGCCTGATGAAATGATTGCATCAAGAACACAAAACCTGTCTTATAACCACAAGAAGCTGCTTCCTGATGTTTGCAAATCGTTACGAGCTAATAGTGTGTTTCGGTTTCCGATGTCAGCTGCATTTTCGCTTCTCAGAACAAATATGGGACGATATCAGTTCCTGCAGGTCAGCTGATGCACCGGTTCAAAGCAGGGGCATGTCTAGCATCTAGCTAGTCCTGTGCTCAGGAGCTTTTCCCACATACTGTCTACATGCCCCCCCATGCACCCCTTTCCTTTGCAGCCTCATTGAGAAGAGAAAAGCAATCCATGCAGTTCCTAAATATTCAATATTAGTACAGGATTTCATCTGCTAAGCTACAAAGACCCTATTATCACATCAAGCTGACGATGACAGTGGCTCCACTGGTCACACAGCTTTCTTTTGTTTACTTCTAAGCGCATGTTTTATCATTTTGTTGACCTTCCTCTTCCTGGAGTCGGCGTGCCCTGCCCTAGGGACCGATATTCCACGTCAGATATGGGCATTACAGGTCATTGCTTGGCAGGTTCCTGTGTCTCCACCATTGAGCAGCCTGTTGTGGGTATGGTATGGAATGGGGTATGGGATATGGGGTATAGGCTAGTGCTGTGAATTTCTAGCTGTCCTGCATGATAAAGTTTCCTGTGTCCCTTCTGAGGTGCTGTAAACCTGAACTTAAGAACTTGTTCTAAAAATTCTGTCAAGTTTCACCTGCTAGACATTTCACCTCCTTAGATTCTCTGTAGTTGTTGAAAATTGGTTTTGCCATTATCTTCCACAGAAACGAATGGTGATTGCTATGAGAAAATTTCATTTCTGTTTCTGGTTTCTACTTCCTTGAAAAAAGGAGGGTCCACTGTTAATTCTTCCTTGCTGATATGGGATCAGATCAGCTACTCGGCATTCCAGCTTTCATCCCGGTGCTTTCCGATTGCCTGAGACTACACCATGCTCCTCTGTACAGGCTGAATAATCCCCTGTGATTCCTGTGTTTGATGTTGGCTCCCAGACAGGACACTAATGATTTACTCCGGGTAGACACTTTCCCGGATCAAGGCTACTTCTTGCCAAATCCTGTTTACTCAGCTATAGGAGGGTCAGGAGTCATGGGCGCGCATGGGGTGGCCGGCCAAGCACAGCCAGCTGCGGCAAACTGTTTGACCTGGAGCCACATCAAACGCCAGAGATGCCGCTCTCCTCAGCTAGGAGGAGTAGCTCAACTGTTGCACCCTCGACAATGAGTCTGATGTTAATACCAGTATAGGTTTCTACTCAGCAGTGGAGTGGATTGCATTTCAACCATCATTCCAGAAAACCACCCTTGCCTCTCTGATGCATTTTGTTCATACATATAAATAATGAAGATAGCATCCATCCATCCATCAATCTTCCAACTGCTCATAAGGTACCAGGTCCTGGATATAATTCTTCTATTGACCCTCCAGTTGGGGGCAGTGTAAATAGAACTTCCGTTTTTTATTACTGGTGAACTTTTTTTTACCTTAAGTAAAATGAGTAAGTCAACAACAACCCTTGCCCCATGGTTTCAGTATTTGTGTTCTGTTACTGGCTGAACGGCGTGGCTTGATATGAACTACCTCAGCTTGGTTTTGTATGAGGCATTTTTGCTTCTTACTTACACCTTGCGACATATACAGGACATTGAAGGCTTCATCACACTACAGAAGGCAGTATGATCCCCTGAATGCATTTGAACAGAATTCAGAGCAGAGTTTCCAGATTATGACATAGTGGTGGTTTTGTATGAGGGAAATGTTATTATTCGTTTGCCTGTTATGACAAAATGTGATGCACTGCTTCCTGTCATGTGACAAATGGAGCCACCAGGAGCACGTCGTCTGGATCTCTGGGACTGAACATCTCATGGGAAGCGGTCACACAGGAATTTCAGCGCTTGCTGGACATCTAAAAGGTGTTATAGCTCTTGCATAATTTCAACCATCTATGGCTGCTGAAACTATTATGTCAAAGTCACTGGACTGGAATCTGTGTTACCTATTGTCCTGCCCCAGTGGCAAGGTGGCTGTGTGCAGTTTATACAGCTTTTGTGTGACATGAATGACCTTGACAAGAATGAGTGTGACAAGGTCCGTGTACAATATTTACACTTGAAAGGCAGGCATGGATGTAACACATGTGAAAATGTGATACCTACCTTCAAAGTGTTTGGTCTCACTGTAGTTGTCATTTACAAGACGCTGATGAGAAGATTATAAGCGACGTCTTCAAGCACTTATGTTTTGCTTGTGTGGGGCTGATGCTGTGGTCTGTGTTTATGTGTGTGTGGTGGTGGGGGAGGTGGTGGTGGGGGGACTCTGCCTTCTTACCCACCCCCAGGCCAGACCATATTATTTTGGTTTGAGTAAGTGCTCACACAGGATATGATGCCAAAATACACTAAAATTTCTCAGTAAAAACATGGGCATCTCATTTTCGTAACTTTTCTATCTAAAAAATGTTTTCCTGAAACTGGTATCAGAGCAGTGACCAATAGAAAAATGGTTCATATCAGCGTACTAGCATGGTTGCCAACTTTGGTCAGCCGCCTGGCGTGAGATTTTCAATTTGAAGCACGTATGCAGATGCATTTGCATGCATGTAACAGTTTTAGTAGGGTTGTAGGGTTTGCAGACTGCCCCAACACTTTCAATGTAGCAAGTTCTAGGTTTTATAATGGAATCATATAGATTTCTTGCATGAGCATGAGAGTCTGAAATCGCGAGTGTCACTCCAGATGCGGAAGAGATGACTGCCCTGTATTAATGAGCCACATGAGAAACAGGTGAATAGTGGATGTCAGTATAAGACAGTTAACATCTTATACAATTTTCATGTCAGGATCCATCCAAGCGCTTCTACTGATATATACACTCAGTGGCCAGCTTGTTAGCTGACCTGCAGGCTAATTCAAGAGCCTGTTCCTCCAAACAGCAAATCATGTTGCCGGAACTATGCACACGGCATGCACATGGTCGACAGGGTCACCTACTGTTCGACTAAGCAGTAAGACACTTGACGTAAGTGGTTTTCAATGTAGTCCGATTGTCGGTGCGCTACCATTTCAGCAACCCTCCTGGGACCATAGAGTGTGGAGTTTTAGGAGAAAGGTTCGGTGAACAAAAAACATCCAGTGAATGACGCTCCTACAGCCAAAAACACCTTCTTAATGAGAGAGGGCGGAGGAGACTCGTTAAAGCTAACAGGAAGACACAAGTGGAAACGTGACAGCTCTGTCCAACAGTGCCGAGGACCCTGGAGACAGACCCTCTTTGTTAGTAGATAAGTGCCCCCAAAATTAGTATATTTTAAATAAAAAAGGAGCATTCTAAACAAGGAAGGGAAGAAATCTCACCCTAAATATCCAGTCCAACTTTTGCTTTGTTGTCATTAGAGATCTGAAAAAATATGAAATAGACATGAAAATGAATAATTAATAAGCACATATAAATAATGACAATGCCTGAGATGCCTTGTTTTGGAATATAAAATTTTCACATTATGCAGAAAAATGTTCATTTGTGCATTTGTTCCATTCTATAGCATAGTATTTCATTTGCCTTTCCTTAGATGCCGAATAAGACTTTTTTTAGGTTGCCATGCCATCCCATGATGAATTTCTAGGCTTGTTTCCCTTGGGCGCTGTTAACAAGATTGTCAATATTGTTTTAATGGCTGAACCTCTCCCAACTACAATCTTTCCAGAATGTCGACTGTAACGAAATCCATCAGCTCCAGTTTATGCCTTTATATCCATCCATCCATCCATTTTCCAAACCGCTTATCCTATTGGGTCGCGGGGGGTCCGGAGCCCATCCCGGAAGCAATGGGCACGAGGCAGGGAACAACCCTGGATGGGGGGCCAGCCCATCGCAGGGCACACTCACACGCCAAGCACTCACACATGCACACCTACGGACAATTTGGCAACGCCTTTATATTAATAATACAATAAAAATTATTATTCAATAATAAAAATTAAATGCTTGTGTTAATTGAAACTCTAGGAGTTTTCTTTATGAGGGCCACCAGAAACTTTGATTGATCCAAAATATTTCACAGCAAACTGAATTTATGAGCCACCACATATCAATTACAAATTATTTAATTTTCGGCCAGCTCTACGCAAGCGCAAATGCCCCATACACATTCACATCAAGTTACATGCTTGGCAGATTGCTTTCAAATGCTGGCAATATAAATATTGTCCAAAGGCTTGTTTGATCACTGGGCAGGTAACATACACTACATGCACAAAAGTATTAGGACACACCTCTTAATCATTGCCTTCAGGTGTTCCTTTCAGACCCATTGCCACAAGCGATCAAGCACCTAGCCATGCAGTCAGGTTTACAAACATTTGTTAAAGAATCAGTCATTCTGAAGAGCTCAGTGAATCCAAGCATGGTACTGTCATACTGTAGGATGCCACCTTTGCAATAAGTCAGTTTGTGAAATTTTTCCCCTGCTAGATATTTCAGAGTCAACTGTAAGTGGTATTATTGTAAAGTGTAAGTTTTTCAGAACAAGAGAAACTCTGCCACGAAGTGACAGACCATGTAAAGTAAGACAGCGGGTCGCTGAGTAGTGAGGCGCACAGTGCATGAAAGTTGCCAACACTTTGTTGACTCAATAACTGCACAGTTCCAAAATTCCTCTGGCATTTACCCCAGCACAAAAACTGAGGGCTGGGATCTTCATGGAATAAATTTCCAAGGCTGAGGAGCTGCATGCAAGCCTCCCATCACCAAGTGTGATGCCAAGTGTCGGATGGAGTGGCGTAAAGCACACCGTCACTGGACTCTGGAGTAGTGGAAATGCGTTCTGTGGAGTGACAAATCATGCTTCTCTGTCTGGCAGTCTGATGGATGATTCCAAGTGTGGTAGATGCCAGGAGAATGTTACCCGCCTGACTGCATTGTGCCAACCATAAAGTTTGGTAAAAGAGGACTAATGGTAAAGGGTTGTTTTTCAGGAGTTGGGCTTGTCCCCTTAGTTCCAGTGAAGGGAACTCTTAATGCTTCAGTGTGCCAAGACATTTTGCATAATTCTATGCTTCCAACTTTGTGGGAACAGTTTGGTGAAGGTCCTTCACTATTCCAGCATGACTTTACCCAGGTGCACAAAGCAAGGTCCATGAGGACATGGTTGGATGGCTGTGGTGAGGAAGTACTTCACTGACCTGCACAGAGCCCAGACCTCAACCCCATTGAACACCTTCAGGATAAACTATAACGGAAATTGCGAGCCAGGCCTTCACACCCAACATCGGTGGCTGACCTGACAAATGTTCTTCTGGGCGAATGGGCAAAAATTCCTACAGACACGCTCTAAAATCTTGTGGAAAGCCTTCCTAAAAGAGTGACAACTGTTATAGCTGCAAAAGGGGGACTACAGTAACTCCATATTGATGCCTGTGGATTTAGAATGGGATGCCGTAAAAGTTCCTGTAGGGAGCCAGGTGTCCCAATACTTTTGATCAAACAGTGTGAAACAGACAATAGGTGTGATGTCATTGTGGTCAGTACAAATATTAATTTATCAGTCTATTTCACACTGGAGAACATAAACACTGCATGGCACTGTCAAAAACCACCATCTTTGATGCATTCCTCTCATTTCAGTCACATGTAAAAATGTAGTATTACATTTCTTTGATCCCTCCTTCTACGGGTGGGCGATATAAACGATATACGATTGAAACGATATAAATTTGGCCAACGATAGAGATTTTGACTATATCGCGATATCGTGATAGCGCATGTTAATGATGTCATCAAGCTGCGCCTGTTTTGGGCGAAATGGCAGCGGCTGCAAGCATGGAGCTTACACGTGATGAGGAGG
>JABFDZ020000066.1:3936179-3951949 GCA_019775955.2 Pollimyrus isidori | reverse complement strand
CTTCCATTTCATTTTTTTGCCAATTTTTTTGGGTGGGTGGGGGTTTTTTTTCAAATTTTTTTTCCTTTTTTTTATTTTGTTTTAACTGTTTTTTGGTTTTTTTTTTCCCCCCCCCCCCCCCCCCCTCCTGGTCTAATAAATGATCTCCCCAGAACTGTGTGAACATAAGTGATATCATGCTTCAGGAAACTGGTCTAATTTCTCTGTTTCGTCTCTTGGTTTGTCGTCAAACAAATATTTGACACTTGATGTGAGTCACACAAGGAAATGTCACAGGCGTGTGTCAGGCAGCGAGGGGCTTCATGTGGGAATGTTTGTCTGGCTGGTTTTGGTCCCACTGAGCTGATCTGGTTTTTGGTCGCCATGATGCGTTGTTCTAACACACTCCGGCTCCACGCTGGCGTTTGGCCGTTTCTGTGTCCACATGTTTGTAGGAGTCATGCTTAGCGGCGTCTCACCACACTGTAACTTGTATATGATCATCAAAATTCTCCGTGCAAAATTATAAACTTTTTTCCAAAATCCTCTCCACACTGGTTTTGGTCTCACCACTCAGATACACATTACTCTTCCGAGTCTCTGTAGTTGCTAAGATCCGTTTAAGTGAATTTTGCGGGATTTGACACAAAAGACAGACCCACTACCAAAATCTGGGTAGATCAGATCCAGAGAGTAATGGTCCAGTCCAGGATTTTGTTTCAACCAAACAGCTGAGTACTCTGACTGTGACACTTTATGCTCAACCAGTTGGTGGACTTTTAGTCTCTGGACCTTTAAGATACAGGCAGTGTGTTCCTGAACTGATTTTTCTTAAACGTATCATTTGACACAATAGATAAGCTATACAAGTTGTTAGTTTCACCATGTAACATCTTCTGAAAGAAGATATATTTAAGGGATCTCTATTATGGCTCTTTTGAAATGTCAGTTTTCCATTTTTTTTTTTGCACGTAACATTTAAAAAAATGTATTTTCCTTTCAAAGTCAGAGCTGTACCTGCAGTTTTAAAATTATTCTTGCGGTTCAATCGATGGACAGTTTTGTAATTTTTAAGTTGTTTATACCTATTTGTATTACATGAAGGTATAACGGTACTCAACGCGATCATGCAATGTTTCCTTTTTGAAATCATTTCAGGACATGTTTTTGTAAAACTTGATATTAATACGTAATGTTTTACGCGTGATCATTTGTGCGTTCAGTCATAAACACGATATTCAGTTTTTTTTCACACCCTTCTCTAGATTTTGTTCACCTGCAGCTGCCGCAAACGGACTCCATGCCTGACGCTGCTGTCCTGGCAGTAAATGTCCACTGGAGGTCTCACTGCACCATTGCGTGCAGTGTTTGTTCTTTGGGATTTTTAAGAAGTCTTTTTTTATTTCTACTTTTACAATACAGAACAATGATAAAGCAAAATATAATGTACAATAATGTCGTACATTTTATGGTATTGTCGTGCACTATAGACTTGTATCGACTTATGGAACAAATGCGCTTCTCGTCTGAATGAAAACTTTCCTTTAGGAGAAAAAAAGTTTCACTCTTGCATATGTGAAGCCATTCTCATAGGGCAGATGTGGATTTTCTGCGTCGTTTGAATTTCAGTTTTAAACTGTTTTGTCCACTGTAAACGCTGTAAATCCCATCGATTGTACATAAGAGAAATATAATTGCGTCTTTCTTCTTTAGCCGAAAATACTTTCAATGTAGTATGACATATCGGTCTGTGATGTGCTGACAATGCTTAGCCCTACATCAGCAGTGGATACACCGGGTTACGCAGTGCTTGAAGTGGGAAAAAATAAGTGCAAGAACTCTAATTTTCCGACATTTGACATTTGTGCGGTGAAAAGAAAATCAAGTCTTTAGGATACAGAAGTTCCGGAACTGCGTTCCGGCCACTTCCAGTACTGGGCTTACCAAATGGTTGAAATATTCAAAATAGAGTTATTTCATCTACTGTTTTGACAAAACACTCAAGCTCACCGATGAATTCTGTAACCGGGAAACCAGCTGTTTAGGCTCCATATATCAACTGTATATATATATAATCGTTTAGATATTTGACCGTCTCATATGTTTGAGTAAATCGGGAGCTTGAGGGGTGGATATCAGACTATCCGATGGAATATTTTCTATATTTCCCGTATAACTTGTAAAATACAGAGATTTGTTCTTATTTGTAAATTACTTATTTGCTAATAATTTCCCATCCGTTGCTGTAATCAAAGTGAGTGGTCACAGTAACGCAGCACGTTAGAGAAAGTGAAATTAATCTTTCATTTAATAAAACGTCACAAGAGGGCCGTCTTATGAAAAAAGACCTTGATGGGAGGAGACCGCGGTCACAAGTTCAGGCGGATGACATCGTGTTGTACTCTCTTAGTACGTGGCCACTGTGACGCGCTTGTTGTAGCTCCCTGCTTAACCACTAGTTTTTTGGGGAAAACTGATCAAATAGGAGTCCGTAGTCTAAACGAGGCAGGGCGGGTTTTTGGTGGGAGCAGCTGTGTGTGTATTATCTGTATGTGATGGCACTTCAGACAGAGGGAGGCTGTTCCTGAAGGCAGCGGATACCCGAGCTGCAGCCATGGATGGATCGGCTGCGATCATACTGATTTCTGCGGCGATGTTTATCGGCTGTTTTCTTCTGGGTCTGATCCCGCTCATGATAAAGCTCTCGGAGGTAATACTATGCACAATGCGTCTTTTTGATCAATTCTGTTGTTTTCTCTGGCTACACACAGTTTCTGGGACACCCGGGGAAAATGATCTGGTTTTGTGATGGAACTTATTGTGCCTTTTCAAACCCATTTTCTCTTAAGGGATCGTAATTTCATAGTGATCTGTCGTCTTTAGTAGCGCCAGGCAAACGCGAGGAACTTCATGGGAACATAATGGGAAAAGTTTCTGTTTCATCATAAGATCAAGGGTCATTTTGCCGACTGGGTTTATGTGCGGGTATTTCTGTTTAGATGCCTAATCAGTCTGTCAGACTGCGTGTCTGGATAATGTACAGCTGTTTCCTGCAAATTCATACCGGCAGATTAATATAAATGTATAGATCTTCTGGACTGCACAACAAACGCCATTGTGGTTAATCTCCAAGGCATTTTGAGCTTTTCATTTAGTTTTGTTGTCACTAAGAATTTTCCGTGCTTACATACCACATTCGGACTGTCCACCCTCACGTTCGTTTCAGCAAAAGCTGCAGCTGGTGAGTTTGCTGGGAGCTGGGCTGCTGTGCGGGACGGCGCTGGCCGTCATCATCCCGGAGGGAGTGGAGCTTCTGCAGGACGCCTGGCGCGGTGAGCGGAGCCGGAGGGGGGGGGGACTGTTCGCCCTACATATTTTATTGCCCCCCTCCACCATATTTCTCTTTCACTATCGCTTGTAGAACTTAGAAGGACTGCAAAAATCCTGTTCTTCCTGATTCCCTTTCTGCCTGGCCGGATCGGATCGGATGAGGGCTGCAAGCTGTGTTGTAAATACTGCTCAGATCTTAGATAACCGGGTGAATCTCAGTAATGCCGCCGTGTGGTAACTCAACTTTACAGGTCGGGTTCGATGTTAGTCTTCGACCCCTAATGATAAATGTCTTTCATATTTTACCGTCTATCCCGGAAAAAAGTGCTTGGATGTAGGTATGCTAGGTACCAGAGACTAGCCAACTAACAACGACCCATATGCCAACTCTGACGTCGCAAAGCAGCTGCACTGAAAAGCGGCTTAAAGGTTATCATATTAGACAGGGCATCAGGCTCATACTTGCACGTCATTTCCCTCCAACAGGAAGTGCACCTCTCTGTATCAAGATAGCAGCCAATGACAGCTCCAGTGGCCCCATGCTGTCTGAGGAGCCAAATGCCAAGAGGGGCGAGCCCCCTACCGTTTTCATCGGAGTGTCCTTGGTGGTGGGCTTCTGCCTGATGTTTGTGGTGGACCAGATAGGCACCTACTGCTCCACGCACGGTGAGCCTCCGCTGCATCCCCCTGTCCTTGCTGTCATGTTTGCAGGTATCGGTCGACGTGAATTTGATAAATATCAGACACAGTATGCGAACAATGGTGTACCTGTATGAAAATGAAACGCAAGTATCAAAGGAGTTTTGGTGCGCCGATCTCAAAAATTACTTAGGGTGCGAGTTAACGGCAGCAAAATACAAGATTAGGAAGCGCACTCACAAGATGCTTCTCGTGCTATCAAGAAAAAAAGTTTATTGCACCATGTGACACGGATGCATTTTGGCATCAAGGCGTTATCAATGTGTGTAAAAAAAAAAAAAAAACACACACTGGTTTTATCAAGGCAACAAGAAACGGGCGATTGCATGACGTCATAATTGCTGATCCCCAAGAATGCACACGTTGACACACAGACACACAATTACGCACCAGATCTCCAAAGAAAAAAATGCAAACTATATATGCACACATAATGTATAACAAATAGATACCAATATCATAATAAAACAATCCCATACATACACCGAAACCCTCAGAGACAAAACAGACCAAGATAGACAATGATTCAATGATTCACAAAAAGCAATTTAAAACTAGCTCGTCATTAAGGCCATTAGGATGTACGGTTTGAAGTTGGTGGATCCAGAAAGCCTCCCGCTGGAGGAGATGATGCTCCCTGTCTCCACCACGCCTTAAGATGTTTAACCAACTCAATCCCTTGGAATTTCAAAGTACACACTTCATGTCCAGATGCATCGAAATGTCTTGCTGCGGATGATTTGGCGTCACGATTTCTTATGTTACCTGTATGTTCATTAATTCTTATTGGCGGTTCTCTTTGGTTTTGCCACATGGGCATTTCAACAAACGACAAAGTTAAGATTTTAAAACGCGAGTGATATGTTGGTGAAAGCAGAGGCTTACATTCCCCCCTACTGATTGGCTTACTACACTTGATTCGGGAGATTTCCCATGTAGGAATTGCGCTAATTGTAACGCCGCAGTTAAAGGTGACCCCTCTCTACACCCGCGCGTGGGGAAAGTGTTTTCCGGTCAGAGGAAGAATAATTTGTCGCGCGACTTTTACCGTTTATTGAAACGCCTGTGCGACCTTCGCTGTGTTGGCGAAACGGAAAGAGAACTGAGAATAAGAATTAATGAAATCGAAAGTAATATTATACTGACGGTATTTCCTCCTGGGAACTCAACCCGCTGACCGTTCGGTAGCCTTGGGTAGCCCTCCTGTGTGGCCTACGTTGCTGACCGCATCGCCCGTTTCCCCTGCAGACTCCCGCACTGGCATGACCAGCAGCACCAGCATCACCGCCACACTGGGACTGGTCATCCATGCTGCAGGTACTAGCCGGATGTGTCTGGCTCTTTGGCTACGTCATTATCAGCATCGGACACGCAGACACCAACTAGCTATGACATTAAAACCACAGGCGGGTGAAGTCAATAACGTTAATTATCTTATTACTATGGCACCTATCAAGGGTGTCGTTATATATATTAGGCAAATGAGTGGTGAGTTCTTGAAGTCGATGCGTTGGACGCAGGAAAAATGGGTGAGCAGAAGGGTATGAGTGACTCTGACAAGGGCCAAATGGTGATGGCAAGTCGACTGGGGCAGAGCATCTCCAAAACGGCGGGGCTGGCGGTGTGTTCTTGGTATGCAGCGGTCGGTACCTACCAGAACCGGTCCGAGGGAGGCCGACCGGTGAATCGGCAACCGGGCCTTATTGGTGTGTGGGGGGAGTGAATGCTCCGATCTCGCAGGAGAGCTGCTGAAGAACTCATCGCTGAAAGGTTTGAAGGTGGCCATTATGGAGCACAGAGTGTAGCTTGCTGCGTATGGGGCTGTGCGGCCACAGACTAGTCAGAGTGCCCATGGTGACCCCTGTCCACCCCCAAATGTGCCTGTAATGGGCACATTGGTGTCAGACCTGGACCGTGGAGCAATGAAAGAGGGTGGCCTGGTCCGACATGTCACGTTTTCTGTTACGTTATCCAGATGGTTGGGTGCGTGTGGGTCGTTCACCTGGGGAGGAGAGGGTTAGGCTTTTACTACGGCAAGTAGGCCAGCCAGCAGAGGCTGTGCGATGCTCTGGGTGATGTTCTGCTGGATGTTCTGGGAATCCTTGAATCCTGCCAATCGCGTGGATGTTACTCTGACGCGTACCGCCTACCTAAACCTTGCTGCAGACTAAAGCTGGGTGATATGGCAAAATAAAAACATTATGTTCTAAAATTCTGAGGTAGAAAAGTATCTAAACCAAACATGGTACAAAATCCTCGTGAGAGCAAGGCGACTTGAGAGAGACACCGTGCAGCACAAACTGGAACCGCCTCTGTGACAACACAACTTTGCCCTTATTGGCTGAAGAATTTAGTTACATGCATGATGTTTGTACCCCAGGCAGTTCCGATACCTTATCTGTTATTTCTCCCGAATATCACATAAAGCAGTGAGAACTGGTTTTCAGTTACTTTTCCTGGTAAAATAAAGTTGAAATAAATGACATAAATACTCTAATAGTACACTTAAGTTGGTGGTTTATTTATTGTTAGTTACTGTAATGTTGCGCTGCTTTATTTGGTTAATCGTCCAGTCTGTGAAGAAGGCATTCAAGCAAAAATTGCATTGTACTCTGTGCATGACAATAAAAACTTTGAATCTTTGAAATACATGCATTTGATCTTTTTCCTGGCAGCTATCTTTTTACACAGAGCCTATTTTTACACTATACACAATAGTTTTATTCACTGCTAACAGTTTGTATCAGGAGTTGGTTATTGTGAAGGAAGTAATGTGCATGCAGGTGATATTTGTATAGATCTATCCACACCCTTCTGGCAGTGCTGCCATTGTAGTCAGGTCTCGCAGACTAAGACGAGTAGAAGTTGTCCGAATTGGGTGCAGTCAGTTTATACTCCACCGCAGCCAGATCGCGCTCCACGTAGCATCAGCTGCAGACAGACCTAAGCCCAAGTCAAACGCACCCATTGCTTTTTTAAGGGAGGATGGGCGAAATTACAACGTTGTCGGTGATTGGCTGTTGTGCTGTTCGACTTGTCCGACCTATAGGGGTCCCGCCTCAAAACTTATAGAACATGAAGGATCTGCTGTTAACGTCTTGGTGCCAAAGGGCACCTTCAGAGGTCTTGTGGAGTTCTGGCCTCGTTGCGTCAGACCCATTCTGGTCAGAGCATGAGGGGGAACCTAAACAGTATTAGGCGGGTGGTTATAATGTTATGACTGATTGTTGTATGATTATATTTCTCATGCAGGATTTTTTTTCCCCACCACTCACCGTTCGCTGTTTGGAATTATTTTCCTTCCTTTTGATTTCTGCTGTGACCCAGTTCTTTGTCCTTAACCTACTTCGCACCCTCTGCCTTTTTCTCAGCCACACTCAGCGGGTGATGCATTGTAATATGCCTGTTAATTAAGGAAGCAGATGGCGCGCACAGCACAACACCCTCTTGAGTCACCTGAGCTTGCAGTCATTAAGGCTTTTGCGTGACGCCCTGACCAGGGGAGCTGGTCAGATCCACCTTGTACCCAGTGTGCTGCCATTGTCTTGGTTTTGTTTTTGACACGATAACTGCTAACCTGGGCATGAGAGTCCATGGGGGAAAAAAAAAGTCAAGCTTCTTCAGTCATTTCCTCCATTTCCCATCAACCTCTTTGAGCAGGCTGTGTATACACTGGTTGCTTTTTGCCCCTCCCACATTAACATCCCAGAACTCTTGACCTTAAACATGAAGCCGTGTGGGTGGTCACATGACACACTCCAGAAGTCATACTTTAACCACAACGTAATTATGAGCGAGCATTCTGGACACCGTGACTGTGCCGTGAAGCCAGTCCAGACAATCGGCCTGCTGTTAGAGCCTTAGACGGTGTCCCGTTTGTGCATTTAATTCATTTTTTTGTGTGTTTTAAGGATTAGCAGCCTAAGTAGCCGGTGCATGTAATAGGACAGAAAATGGCAAAGGGGCAGACTGCCATGTGCTGCCAACAGTGTCCTGCTGACCCCTCTGTGCCGTTGCAGCCGACGGCGTCGCTCTGGGTGCGGCTGTGGCCTCGTCTCAGGTCTCTGTTCAAGTCATCATCTTCTTCGCTGTCATCCTGCACAAGGTCAGAGCGCCCCCTGGCGAACTGGAGGTGGAATTACACTGGATTTTTTTTTTCCCTCCATATTTTTGTAAAAAAAAAGAAAAAAAATCCACAACAGTCCCCTTGTTAGTTGAGGCTGTACAGCAGCAGCTGTCGTTTCTTTAACTATAGACTGGAGTTGTTGACAGGACACACAATGATCTTAACACCTCAGCAAACAGCAGCTGCTTCTAACCCTTTATAAACTCAGCAGTAAGTAGTTACTGAGCTAGCTAAATACAGACGCGTTATATTTAAAGCCTAATACCTCCTTTAAAAGTTGGATAAGCCTTCCTAACAGCACAGTGAGCACTGCAGAGATTGGTGTTGCATCAGTATTGAGCTCCCAGTGATTTGGCTGCTCAGTGTTGCTGCTCAGTGTGTCTGAGCGCTGTTCCTGCTGCCTTATGTTCTCAGGCTCCCGCCGCCTTCGGCCTGGTCTCCTTCCTCATACACGCCGGCCTGGAGAAGAGGCGGATCCAGATGCACCTGCTGGTGTTCTCGGTGGCAGCGCCCCTGCTGGCCATCAGCACGTACTTCATCCTGAGTATGGTGAGGAGGGGGATTATGGGAAGCTTGCACCTCCAGTTTGTGTGTGTCTGTTGACCTGGGGGTGTTTTCGCTCTCGCCTGACCGTGAGGTATTCACAGCTGTATGGACGTAGCCCTCTGAAGCCTGCCAAACTTCTCCCATCCCTTCACATTTTGCACTTAATGAACCATACCAACTTCTTCCAAGGAAATCACAGAGCATCTTCTTATTATAGGATGTAGCTTCAGGGAGATACCTGGTAGATATTGTCCATCTAAAGCAGGGTTCTTCAACTCACTGTCCTCGAGGTCTGAGCCCTGCTGGTTTTCCAGCCTTCCTTTACCTGTCAGTCAGGTGTGAAGCCTCTGACCAATCAGAGTCAGCAATTATTAAACTAACTACCTGGGAGAACTGAAAACAAGGCCTGGATTTGGAATCGAGGGCCTGAGTTGATGAACCTTGATCTAAAGGCTGCTCAGCCCCAGTCCTTGAAAGTCAGTTGGTGAATGACTAATAAGCTACCTGGAGTGGCATAGTGCCAGGACGAGTGTTAAGGAAACAGCCCAGAGAGCAGAGGGCCCTCCTTGCTGAAAGCTCTTTCCCGCCTGCAGACGGGAGGCTCGACCAAGCAGCGCCTCATTGCCACCGGCATCGGAATGCTCTTCTCTGCCGGGACCTTCCTGTATGTGGCCACCGTGCATGTTTTACCGGAGATCAGCAGCAGGGGGCAGCACCACCATCACGCCGTCACCTACCAGCAGGGAGGCCTCGGGGTCCTGGAGAGCCTCACTCTCCTCACGGGGGCGGGACTTCCTGTGCTTCTAGCCCTGGGACTCCACGACAGTTGAGGTCACTGACGTGATTGGCTGTTGTTGTTTTTTTTTTTTTTAAACCATTTCTTTGTATCTGTCTTCATCTTGGGGTCAGTTAGAGCAGCCAAACTCCTATAAGGAGAATTATTTATTCAGGAATTGAGTGATATGACTTGGACCAGGAAAACGAGGCGTTGATCGTGGTTTAATGCTCCGGCCCGCGCTGAGATTTATCTGAGATTTAAGGGATTTACTGAATCCAGATTTCCATCTCTCATGTGTGGTGTGTGAAGGCGAGAGGACCAGCCCTGCACTTCTTAGCATGGGTCCTAAGCAAAACATTTAATTGTGAAATAAGTTGGCTGGGTGGGTTTAGCTGACGTTTGCTTGCTCTGGTGAGACCTTTGTCCGTCCGGCAGCAAAACAGACCTTGAGCCCAGTGGAGCTTTATTGGCTTGTTTTCTTGTTCTTGTCCTTCCCAAGGACTATTTAAGGTACATGGAATAAGGGCTTTTAGTGTCTTCAATGTCAGATAAACATCCTGCAGGGTACTTGGGCCATGCTGCTAAAATTCTAACAAGGACTTTCCCTGTTACAGTATTAAAAAAAAAACAAAAAAACTGTAAACCACAAATTGTAAACTTGCCCAGCCCGGGAAACCAAAGATGGCTTTACTCCCCAGCCCATAATAGCCCACAATTGTCTGGCCTCTTGGCTGTTTCAGCTCGGGTGAAAGGAAATGTTATACTTTTGATTGTATAATCATCGAAACTGGGATGGTTACAGCCTCAGATTTCAGACCTAACCTTTCACTACGATTAATATGTTCATAGCATTTCACTGGTTATCTTTTTAAACCCAATTGATTCACTTGGGAATCTGTTCAGTCCATGAAAACGCTGCATTGTATCAGTTCCCTGACATCCCAGTTCCACACGCCAGCCCCTCACCTGTGATTATGGGGGTCTCATTACCAGCTTTCTGCTTCAGATCCTGTTACAGTGTCATTCTAATGCTTTCTTGAAGTAGATTCTTTTTCCAGTATCACCAGTACATCTTTTTTATTCCCCCACTTAATTGGAAACCTGGTATAAACGCATCGCGTCATAAGAGGGCTGAAAACTGCCAAAATAATCATTTAACTTAAGATTTTAAGAGGGATGATGTTTCTGTTCAGATTTTTTTTTTTAACTGTCACAGAACACATATTCAGGTCATTGCTTTTCTTCTCGGTGGTTTGAGGTCGTCTTATGACCTCCGACTGACCCTTGAACGTACCCTTCTGGAAAGTCACAAGGGGGCCCCAGAGAAGACCCAGGACACGCTGGAGACGTGATGTCTCTCGGCTGGCCTGGGAACGCCTCGGGATTCCCCTGAAGGATCTGGACGAAGTGGCCGGGGAGATGGAAGTCTGGGTCTCCCTGCTTAGACTGCTGCCCCCGTGGCCCGACCCACAAAAGTGGTAGATGATGATGGATGGATGGATGGATGGAATGAACAGCAGTTCCTTCAACCTGATTTTATTAATGAAAATGTCTTTGTGGCGCCTGTATCATTTTCAGATAAGCAGCGATTCTCATTTACATGCAGCACACGCGTGTTTGAGAGCCAGAATACCTGATATAATACACTCACCTGCACATGTGCAAACCAGACTGAACGCGTCATTTTAAAATAAATATAATGAAAGAAGTACTGTAGTTGAGAACTGCGCTCATAATTACTCTGACCACCAGGGGGCGCACACATCTCAGTGCAATACTGCAGTTCACTGGAGGGAAGACCCCCTTTCCCCCTTAATGATGATGAAAAGCACCTTCTCGGGGGCGGGGGGGTTGTGGGGGCTGGAGTACAAACTCCTTTTGCCTAAAACAAAATGCCCCCCTTTTGAAGTACCCCCTTTTTAGTAGCCATCAGATTTACTTAAAGCTCCTCCCCCAGTCAAAATTCTGTATTGTACACTTTTTGCATGGCCCTGCTTCTACAAAACAAAAATATCTTGCTGTCATTTAGCTCAGAAAATAGTTTAAATGTGATATATACACAATATAAATCTGTGCAGAAGAATGTTTACTTACCATATGAAATAGTATAAAATAAAGTAATACTATAGTAATATATAACAGTCTCACAGCTTACATCGGCTGAAACTGGCTGCGAGCTGCGCCTCCATGGCCATCTGATCAAACGTGCGGCTGTGAGCCTCCTCCTTAATCCGCTCTCGCATGTTGGAGGAGGCGCGGGCGATGCGGCGCGCCGCCTCCAACGCCGCTTCCCGCTCCCTCCGCAGCCGCTGCCATCGGCGCTCCTTGCTGATCAGGCTCCCCTCCCGCTGGCGCTGCAGCCCCTCCTCCTCCTGGAGCAACCTCTCTCGGAGGACTCCATGTACCCGCTCCTTCTCCGCGTTAGCTCGCCGCGTCCTCTGGCTCTGCTCACTGCGCCGCAGCCGTACCAGCTCAGCCGCACGCTCCATGCGCCATTTCCCCAGCTGGGCCAAAAGCCGCCTGCGCTGCTCCTGCTGAGCCTCCCGCCAGCCAGCTCGGAGGCGGGCCTTTCGGCTGCACTCCTCGCCCCGGACAGCCCGCTCCTGCAGCTCCTGCTCTCGTGCCTGCAGGCGCAGTGCGTGGTTTTCCTCGAAGCGCCTCAGCTTCTTCTCCATGCCACTCCTCCTTTGAAGCTCTTGCACGTGTGTCTCCTGTTCTACCTCCCTCTTGAGGAGAAGGTGCCGGAGTCGCTGCTGCTGGTTCTCCAGCTGTACCCGCCTTCGCTGCCTGCTCTCCCGTGCCTGCTTACTCCTGCTGGCCCTCAGTTCCCTGTCCAACGCGAGCTGACTCTCCTGCTCCCGTCCATGCTGTTCCTGCTGCCTCTGCTCCTCTAGCAGCCGCTCCTGGTAGCGCTTGCGATTCTGCGCCTCCCTTCGGTTCACTTCAAACCGCTGCCGCTTCTGCGCCTGCTGCTCCTCAGCTAGCTGCCTCCATCGCTCCTTGTTCAGTGCCTCCTCCTGCTCCCGCTGCCTGGTTCGCTGGGCCTCCTCCTCCTCTCGGCGCATCCGTCGTGCGTCCAGGGCCACCTGCCAGAGCCTGGCATCGCGCTCCCGTGCTTTACACTGGCGCTGCTCGACTCGGGCCCTTTGCAGGGCCTCCTGCCTTTGCGCCCGCTCCCGCAGCTGACCTTCCCTCTGGATCTTTGCCAGCCGCAGCTGCTCCTCCTTGCGCTTCAGTAGCATCAGCGCCGCTATTTTGAGATCTTTCTGGGGCACAGCGATGCGCGTCTTCTTCCTGATGTCAGCTGTCAGTCTGTCCAGCTTCCTGTTCACCACCGTAGAATCCGTTTGCTCAGCCTGGCTGAAGCTACTTGGAAGTTTCTCATGAGAACTAGAAACCCAAGACTCTGTACTGAGACACTGGTTTTTGAGTTCAGCTGATGTCCCCCCTAAAGTCCCAGTCCCTAAGTTACTGGGGTCCCGTTCTCTCATTAATTGGCTCTTATGCACTACCGAAGTACCACCAGCATCTGACTTCTCGATCTTGGACTCTGAACCCAGTCTCTTCGTAACCTGTTGGGGGACAGTCTCAAAAAACGGATTTTTACAGGATGATTTACTGCGGTCTCCCTCTACGACTCTCTTTCTTTCGTCCCGGCAGAGGCGCACACGCCGCCGTCGCTCCTTTTCGTATGCGTCGTAAAGCACAGTGACTGACGCCATCGGGGCGTCCCGCTGCTCTTCAACGAATTCGGACAGCGATTTATACAAAAGTTCAACTGGTCTGATGCCAAGCCTTGCACAGGATTCCAGTGATCGATGTTGAACTTGGAAAGCAGCAGGTATGCCCTGACCAGTCCACGAAGAGCTTCTTTCCTCCATGAAACCATAATCCCTTTAGACATCGTATCTCGCAAGCTGCATTAAAGCATGTTTACATTTCATTATTTAAAAAGTTCGAAAATTGACTTCAAAACGTTACAAATCCACTATTGCATAATCTTTGACACGGAGTATGTCAGTGAGGCACACAGCCCGCACATCGTGTCCGCAGGTGCTCTTGATAGCTCAGCGAATCGACGCTGACATCGCGACAAGGACGCGCCTTTCGTCTCCATGGCAAACAGGCAAGAGAGTTTGGCAAGAGGAGCCTCTTCGCTGTAACGATGTAGTTAGACCGCCCTCTAACCGCCCGGGGAATAATTACAAGTAAGTCAAACGCATACGTGAGAAAGTGTTTCTGATGTTAATTGCCTTTGTGATTGCTGAAATTAACTGCAAACTAATCTGTGGTCCTTTAGTGCATATTTATGAAATTTCAAACAACTTTGTTTCCTATATATTTGTGTATTTTCTTGTGGATGTGTATTCTTTTTTCCGACACGATTTAAATTTGTATTTCTTTTTTTGGGCGCTAGGTGGCGGTTGTATGCATATGGCTTATATTTCTGTACTGGATAGAAATCTAGGAGCGGAGCTTATATTAGCTGAGCGGACAGTCTTAATGGTTTTTAAAGAATATTCAAAACAGATACCTGGTTGAAGTTTTAAAACAATATTTTTGAGTAAGAATAAATGGCCCATTTAGTTTTTTAGCCAAAGTAAAATCACCAGGCAAAAAATGTGACTCATTTATTTTTAAGTAGTATACTATTAATATGCATCTGACACACCTTAATCTTTAGTATGATGGGACTGGGACCGTGGGGTGATGCTGAGAAATGAGAGCTGAACTTAGTATTACAATTTCTACAAAAGCCAAAATTGTGCATTCTTGCTTTCCCAGTAAGGGTGGGGGGCATCTAAATATTGGCAGTAATAAAAAATTACAGAAAATTCTTTGAAGCGCATTAAATTCCACATACGATACCATTGAGGTCCAAACATATGCCTGACTCCATGCTTCCCTTCTGCATGGCAGGATCTAAGTTTAAATATCTGGGTATCAATATCACTCAGAACTTTAAAGGACTAAACTCAGATCTGATTTTCAGAAATGGAGGCCTCTCTATCTGTCTTTAGTTGGCAGAGTGAATTGTGTTAAAATGACAGTTCTTCCAAGATTCTTATATCTATTTCAGTGCCTCCCTACTTTTCTATCCAAAGCCTTTTTCAACGCACTGGATAAATGTATCTCCAGTTTTATCTGGGATGGGAAAATCCCAAGAATTTCTTCAGAAAAATAGGAGTGCTGGAGGATTAGATCTCCCGAACTTTTTATACTATTATTGGGCGGCTAATGTCCATAAGATCTAGACATGCTCTTCAGAGGGTATTGATTGGTATGAAACAGAACTTACATCCTGCACAGCAACCTCTTTACAAGCTCTTGTAACATCTAGTTTACCTATTAAAATAGCTAAATATACATCCAATCCAATTGTTCATTTTACTCTTAAAATATGGACTCAACTATGTCAGCATTTAAAGTTCAGACAAATACTCTTCTTTCAGAGTCCAATATAATAATCATGCATTCCTACCAGCAAAACCAGACTGTATTTAAACTGTGGCAAGAGGAGGGCATTTCTTAGTTCAGTGATCTTTATATTGATGGTGTCTTTGCGAGTTTGAATGACTTGCATTCCAGATTCCCTCTTAATTCAGTTGACCTTTTCCATTTTTTTCCAGATATGCCATTTTGTTAATGTCCAAAGCTCATCATTCCCAAACATCCCTTCAAAGTCCCCTGCGGACCTTCTGTTAGAAGTACTATCCTATCTATGAGGTCTTGTCTCAAGAACATATACAGTTGCAATGTCTTTAAAAAATGCGAGAACAGACAAGATGATAAGCAGGTGGGAGAGCGAGCTCAGTACGCGATTTTCAGAGGAATTTTGGAGGAATGCTCTCTACAGAGTGAATGGTAGTACAGTTTGTGCCCGATTTAGTTTAATACAGTTTAAAGTATTGCACCATATGCACTTAAGCAGAACACAGATTGCCTACTTTTGACAAGACCTGTATTAAGTGTCATACAGGTCATGCAGACTTAACTCGCATGTTTTGGGCATGCACCGCACACACCGCTTTACTGCGGACTTCACTCGCATGTTTCGGGCATGCACCGCACACACCGCTTTACTGCAGACTTCACTCGCATGTTTTGGGCATGCCCCTCACTCACCGCTTACTGCGGACTTCACTCGCATGTTTTGGGCATGCCCCGCACTCACCGCTTACTGCGGACTTCACTCGCATGTTTTGGGCATGCCCCGCACTCACCGCTTACTGCGGACTTCACTCGCATGTTTTGGGCATGCCCCGCACTCACCGCTTACTGCGGACTTCACTCGCATGTTTTGGGCATGCC
>JABFDZ020000066.1:3908340-3922168 GCA_019775955.2 Pollimyrus isidori | reverse complement strand
ACGAGTACCGATCGAGTCATAAAATGTTTTTATCGGCCGATACCGATCTTCGGCCGATCGATCGGAGCATCCCTAATCTCAAACGCCTGAATAACACCCCTCCTCGGCCAACAGAACCATTGAATGGTAAGCATAACATTAATATGCTCTTATCCACCCACCCCCAAGTCCTAATCCTAACAAATGACACTGAAGCTAAATTTAAAACCATGTACCGGCAGGAGAAGGTGCCTCTGTCTGTGAGACAAGCCCTCGTTACCTCAATGCTAACAGCTCCACGCTGCTCATTAGCTGAAAATCTTGGCAGAGTGGTGGAGATTTCAAGCTCCCCAATCTCAGGGAAAATCCTGCTTATACACATGCTGGTCATTAACATGTATTTGCCCTCGGGGATTAGCGTTCAGCATTAGTAATATTTTTTAAATCATCACTCTGGAGAACAAACCCCAAGGCTTTACACAAGATGAAAGGACCAGAAAAAGTGACCGAATCCATTCTGTCCTACATTATAGCTGGGGTATACAACAAGCCCAGACAGAGGGCCTTGCTTCATTGGACAGAAATTTGAAGGCTCAGCCCCTTTGTCTCCCAGCCAATAGTGTGGGATAAGGTTCTTACCGTTGGCCTCAATTACTTCCAATCGCATTAAGGTCACTGTAAAACATTGGCTGGGTCTGGCACCCAACGATTGTGATTATGGAAAGACCCGGTGCTGCAGTAATGGGGCTTAAGATGAAGCCCAGGGAATCCTCACAAGTTTATCAAGTAAACCTTCCATTGCTACACCCTGCTCATTATATTTAATATAGACATTATATAGAATATCTGAGTGCTGCGCTTATTACCGAGGGTTCAGGAGAAGTGTGGACATAGTGGCTGCATGCTCGCCCTGCGCTTCCCGGGACAGGTTCATGGTAACGTCACAGAACATGACCAAGCCTTTTTAGTTAAATTGTGTCAAAATGCTGCTAACATTTATTCTTAAGGTGCATGTAGGAAGAAGCATCAAGCCTGGAATCCTATCAGTACAGAGCCAATGGCCGATCCACCTAAGACGTGCTAGCTCAGCATAGACCATTCCAATGGCTGGCTGGCAGGATGAAGTATATTCAGGCCTTTAAATACACTAACATCTCAATGAACTTATTCCCCCCTTTCCTTCATACAGAGGTTGTTAGTTGAGGGGGCAATGAAACTACTTCAGGGGGGAAAAAATTATTATGAATTTTCCCCCCATGATCAACATACATGTAATTACCCAAAGTGCTCCAGCTAGTAACCGTTCAGCTCATTGCTACACCTTCAAGCACCAATGATCATCGGTCCCTACTGAACACCTTATTGGTTCAACAGTGCAAGTGTTCTTCTGGTAAAAAGTAACAGACACTTCATGGCTTTGGGCCTAAGTATGGCACCATGGGGAAGAAACTGAGTAATGATTGCAGGCATCACATGAGGAAAACCACTCAAAGGGAGATGTGGCTGTGTTGCATTGTCGACTGGCATGGGCATTACAAGGTTCAAAACCTGGGTTCTAAATTCTCTTTGAAGAACCTTTCCATGAGTGTAACAAATGTGTGACCCCCTATCTTGCCTGGCCCTGTGGGAAAGTGGATAAGGTTCCTGCTTATCTGTAGCGTTTCTGGTTCAATTGTGGATTTTTTTCCACAGAATACAACAACTCCCAAACTATATGCGAATTTGGTGGCAGATGCCCCTGGATGCTGTGGCCCTCTGCTGAGGAGGGGCTGGTGTGTTGTGGGTTGCAGGATCAAACCTCGCGTCAACCTGTCTAGCCTTTGTGCCCTAACAACTCAATTTCTATTGCATGTGCACTGAGTGTAAAATGACATTGGAGAGCTTACAAATGACGGTAACACAAGATATATGGGTTCTAACACTAAGGCAGAAGGTTTGAATTCAAGCTAAGTATAGACATGATGCCTGCAGAGGATCCTAAAGTATGTGAGATGAGGATGGAAGGGTGGTTTTTAGGAGAGAATGTCAAACATGGAAACGAAGTGTCCTGAACATCGGGCCTCTTTATATTACATATTCACCTACCCGGCAACTCAACTTTTCACACCATTACTTAAGAGTTACACTCTGAAGGCACCATAATTGACCTGTGAGCTTATGGATCCCCCCAGCAGTTCGGCACGTGTGAGAATCACGGATTAATCATGAGATTTAACCATGACCGTGTGAAATTCATTTTCACTGTTGCCGTTACTTTATTCCCTAAATCTTGATGCCACAAAAATCTATAGAGGAGATGCATTCAGCGCTTGAAATTTCTCACAATGAGGGAGGATTCCCAGCTAATGTGCAGCACCGTGGGGTTTCGAGTTTCAGTGGAACTGCAATAAAATACCACACAGATGCAATAGTATTAGCCATGAAATTTTTAGTGGAATCTGCTTCTTTCCATTGACAAATGCTGCTTGCGCGTCTACAATTTTCCCCAAGACAACTTACGATCACAAAAATAACAACTCACAATTGAGAAAACTTTGACTGTGCTCAGATCACAAAAAAAATTGTCATGATTTTGACCCAATGACAGAAAAGGATGAAGGTGAACGTTCTCTGTGGACTTCCACACGATACAGAGTAATAGCGAAAAGACAAAGCAGTTGTGTACTTATGCGAGGGGCCATGTTTAAGGTTCCCTGCTTTAAATGTTCTTTAAGTAATAAATGGCAAAGTTATATCTGACCCCCTTGATTTGCTGATCTGATTAGCGAAATGATCCAATCCATGAGCCGAAGACCACAATAAGATCCAAACCGTGAGTCTTGGGATTCGTGGTAGCCCTGGTATTTGAACCATATCCATCCCCTTCACACAGATAGCTCTCTGCCCACTACGTCACACAGCTGATTCACAAGCCATCCTGTATAGTTCGTCACTTACACTCTTCAAAACACACTACAAATACATTCCTTAGCAAAGATCATTTGGCGAGTCTGATTCCCTCTTAAGGCCTTTCACCGTCAAACCACACGCAACGCTCCATTTCACATACAGCACAATGACTACAACCACACTTGTCAGCTCCCTCCACAAGCTAGACCTATTCAACCTCATCATGGCAAACAGAAATGCAACAGAGGATGTTCCTCCCACTGGGCAAGACACCTGGTGGCTGAGCACATTTTTCATGGTTCGGGTCCCGCTGAGAGTCGGGTGAACTGATGTTCTAAGCTGGCTGGTCTGTGCATTGTGGCGGGCAGTGCTACGCGTTAAACCCTGGATTGACTATGCCGGCCACGCAGAAGTGATACCGAGTCTCGGCATGCGAATCCCAGCCTCTTTACACATTAAAGCCCATTTTCCCAAAGCAGACCTGCAATGGAGCAGAATCGGCTGAGGTGCCTGTAACCCAAACCGCCTTATATTCTTTATTTTAAAATGATGACAATAAGTGTCACCGCACCTGAAACGGCTCCAGGAGAGCGAATGGCCTCGGCCCAAACATCCAGCCATGTGGACATTTTGGCTCACACGTTCCATTTTATTTACCACAAAGGCAGCACTCACTGCAGCGCCAACAAGCAAGCGCACGTCCATCATTAGGAAACCGATTTCAAGCCCTTGGACTGCAGACTGGCTTTGCAGAGATTCCACAAGAACGATGACTTGCCAAAAAAACCCAACAAGATTCCAGGTCGCTTTCTAAGCCCCAAAGCCCCCTTTATCCCCCAGAGGGCACAAGAACGCTTCCTGGCCCTTATTCCAATGGGGCTTGGTCAGCTTTCATGCTTCAGCTGCTTATGGAAGCAGAGCAGTAGCTGTACAGTAGCTGTGCGTTTGCTCCAGCCAAGGGTTCGTAAATAAAGATGTCCGGTACTCTCAGCATGCCTCCTATGGGAATGGAACACAAACCAAACCTTGAGGAGCAAAGGAGTCTGAGCCGTTTATTTCATTATGGCAGTAGCAGCCAATTTATTGCTTATTTGGACAGGACAAGGGACAAAGCTGCAACACACTGCATGTTTGCTCAAAGCCGAAAAACACTCAATAACAGAACTCAATCAAAACAGACAAGGCTGCCAATAAAAGGTAGACTAACAAGGCCATCATTAACCAACAAATAATATGCACTAGTCCATGAGGAGGAATAGAGAGACTAGAGGGAGGTGTAACCAACAACCGGGCTCACTTACAGCCACTGTATGGGTAACAATAGAAACGGTTCACATGACAACATGCTATGATTATGGCTAGTTTGTTTGAAACTCACAAGCAAAAGTAATTCTGCATTTCTGTAAGTCGCAGGAATCGAACTCCTCCCACCTCCTGAGACCAATATGGGTATCTGTTCCTCTTTTTTTCCCTGAGTGTGAAACTAGCCAAGCTCCCCCTCAAGAGAAGGGAGACACTAAAGACTGGCGTTCAAATGGAGGCCCGCTTCACAAATGGGGGCCATCAGCTGGCTGCCAGCGAGCCGGACAGGTGGGGGGTGTGGAGGAGATCAAGACATCATGCCTGCTTGCAGTCTTCATGCAGAAGGCCAGGCAAACAAGGGGGAAGTTTCTCATTTACGTCTCATCAGCACATTTATCCAAGAGTCCCTTCAGTATGATCTAGCTCCTACGGCCTCAAAGCTCCGGAAACCGCCAGTGAGACGCACAGTCTGCCACCGCCTTTAACAGACTCTTTGCTGGCTATAATTTGATTTTGAGCTCATCTGGGCTGTTTTAAATCAGCGAGAGCTGTCTAGGGGGCACTCATAAAATTCTCTGTGTAGAACCCGACTGGAGGCGATTTCCGCTTTAACACTGTGCAAAGTGACCTCGCCTCCCAAGGCATGCTGGGCTTGCGCTGAGAGATCCATGGAATGTTTTTAAATTTCACTTCAGCGTTTACTTTACGTTAACGTCATGGAACTCTCTGCATCGAAGGAGACCTCATTCATTTCGACATCCGCTACCATTCATTAAACACCGCCGGCTGAGTTTTCGGACCCCTCTCGAGAGAGTGAGTTTACCACTTCCTCAGTGTGAACATGACATCGAGCTACACACCCCGTGTTCCATCAGCAGAGCCTGCGCAAGGGTTTACAACTTTCTGAGGTTGACTAGCTGCATGGGTTCAAACTGCATGGGTTCGTGAAGCACACAGTACAAAATAACATCTAAATACTCAACAAGCTCCACAAAGAAAGGGTGGCACTGTCAGTAACATGAGCCTGATAGCATGAGCCTTGCTTAAATGAGGCTGAGAAATTTATGCCATTTACAGAAGCCCTTAAAAGCCACATATACCCTAATGGACTGATGAAAGCAATAAATTCGGCATTAAACTAATTTAGATTATCCTATTATTTTTATTTGCAGTGTAAATCCCTTTGACCGGCATTTTATGTATGAAAGGTGCTAAAGATCATCACACATCCCATAGCTTAGCACAAGAGACTGCATTCAGTTTTCAGAGTAAATGCAAGATTACTGCATGAAAATATAGAAATAGTATTTAGTAGTAGGAGACTTTGAATACAGCTTAAATATTTAACAATTTTAAACATTACGCCACTTAAAAGGTTTCTTGTTTGTCACAAGCAATTTGGGATTTTAAAGGTCAAATGTTTGCCTGCTTCCCAAGGTCTTTTGGAAATCAGTGTTGAGAACATGGCGCACATACACACACACACACACACACACACACACACCTCAGCTTCTGGCTATAGGCATGGATACGTGATGAAATCTGCACCAGCCAACTGGAACAGAGAAATCATGACGCATTCAGCATTCAGCCACTGAAAGCACAGGGAGAATGACAGGGACTGAACACAGCAGTGAGTAATGTGTTGTTCTAAATGTTAAAATTAGCACATAACGTGCCATGCAAATCCTGAAGTTGGGGGGGGTGAATAATAATCATTTTTACACAAAGTTCTGGAAGCCTGAGTCACGTTGTACAAGACTTATGGTTAATGCATAAGACTTCATTGTTGAAGTCAGCTGTAATCAAAGCCAAAAAGTGGATCAATAATAAATGGGCTGTGCAGGATACCAGTGTACAGGAGCATGCTGCAAATCCCTGCCATATGAATACACAGGTCCGGCATGAATGTCGCGCAGGGCTGTAGTCGGTTTATTAGGAGAGATGCGTTACACTCCTCTCCAAACACCAAAGACACATCAAGACCGACACCAGAGCCGTTAGCATTGCCTGGGAGCCTTAAATCGGTACAGTCGCCCCTCGTTTATCGCACTTAATCTGTTCCAGACTGTACCATGTTAAATGAGGTTCCGCGAAATAGGATTCTTTATTTCTTTATTATTCGGCTGCACCTGGCATTAAAGGATTTGCAGGGATGCTCGAATACAGAGGCCTACAGTCCATATGAAGAGCTCTTTTATAAAATGCCATAAATCCATTTTGATGGTTTTCAGGAAAATGACTTTTTACCTAGACCCACACATTGTTAATATTTAATTTATCCTGTTAAAATGGTTTGTTGGCTCAGTCTGAACATGTTGAACAATGATTGTTAAATCAAACAGTATTGTTGATTATAAATTCAAAGTTTTTTTTTGGAAACCGCTATAAGTCCATCCATTCCCAAAAAGTTGATTGTGTGTCGTGTGAGAACATGCAACATATGACATCAAGGACTCATCATACAATAAATGAATATAAATCAAGTGCAAATACATTAAATGAAAAAAATACATTAAAATAGTAAAACTAAAAGGTACAATAAAATAAATATTGGCAATTTCACGTTTCAATATCGTCCACCACATAAAATAAAAAAAGTCCGGTAACAGCTTCTCGGTTTGACAGAAACCGGTGGCGCCAGCCTTGTGTTGACATCCCGGGAATTAAGGCACCGCCTGAGTGACGAACCTTCCTGTTTTGTTCTCTTTATCCAGTCGGCGTTTTCTACCTCCAGCTTTTGGCTCATCGATGCCATCAAAGGGGTTTAAAGCATTGATTTGGAAGAGTGAACACTAAACAAGATCGCAACAAAACCGTCGCCACAGAACGCCGCTAAGCGACTTTGATTAAGTCGTACGGTCACCGAATTCCGACTGGTCCACAGTATATATCGCGTTTTGACAAAAAATAGGTATGGCGCTTATCGCACTTTGGAAATAAAACGGCATCTTGCAGTACTTCTTAAACAAGGGAACAGCGATTTGGCATAAAATGTTGATAGAGCAGTAAATAGGGTCAGTGCACAGCAAAATGGCATGGAAACACTGTTTTCTTGGGAAAAAAATTGGCGATCATCGCGTTTTGGAAAAGAATTATTCATTTTAATTGTAATACAAAGTTGTATAATTGACTCGGACAACAGAGCTCGCACTGTATCATTTTCACTGTCTATCAACTTTTTAAATGAATAAATGCATCTGAAAACCCCGCGACGGATGAAGTCGTGTCGAAGCGCAAAATGGCAAAGGACGACTGTAACCCATTTCTCATTGGTTACTGTAGTACGCTTCCTAGTAGTTTACGCCAGGTGAGGTTTGACTGAACAGCAATCTTTCCCATAATACATTAGACCCGTCTTCAAATGACTTTCAAGGTTTGCAAAAAAAACCAAAACAAAACAAAAAAAAGCAGCCCTAGGGTGGGTAGGGTGAGAACAGCCGAAAGCAAATGCAAGGCTATGGTGACAGTCATAACACCCCCCTAAAGACATCGCCTGCACAAAACTAAAAGGAGGTAGGATGCTAAGGCGCATCCTAGAGGTCAATCAAAGAGGTTAAGCTCTTGATATGGACTTGTGGCTGAATTAGGGACATTCCACAGTGACATTTCAGCATGTAACAGAAGAGGCCAAGATGGCCTCTCAGTAACACTGGGGCTGATTTCCCCATACATATATGCATGGATAGACACAACTGGTATATATTTGCCATATAAAGCAGTATCGACAGCAGCTTGTCATGACAGCGCAAATGTGTACTTATTTTTTGGGCATTTGTGCTGTTATGACGAGAAATTTCCACAATAAATCATAACCATGGAAATTGCCTCATATGGCGAATGTGTACTTGCACACCAGTTATGTCAATCTCTGCATGCATGCAAGTATACAGCCAGTAGAGAACTCTAATTTCATTTAAAAATGAGTTGTGTATGGCAGCCAGGAGGAGGGGCAGGCATTGTGGAAGCCCGAAGAGACTACGCTTCCTCAAAGCACAGCGTAATAGCTTATTGATTGCACTGCCTCTCCTTAAGGTGTCCTGTATGACGAGCAAGTGAGCTGACGGTGAGTCTGGCTCTGTTGATGAGAGAGAAAACAGCCAGGCCAGGCGCAAGCCCCCACCTGGCACCACTGGGTCGGAATGCGGCTCGAGCACACAGCACGTCAGAAACTGCCGTCTCTCAGGGAGCCATCAATTGTGGAAATACAGGCAGGGTTCAGGAGTTGCAGGCACACGGGCAGATTGTGAAAAGAACAACTTTGCACAACAAAAAAAAAAAAGACAGGACACCGCTTCAAATCTTAAACTCTACCACAGGAAGCCCATTAGATGTATTCAGCAACAGTTGTGAATGACCCCTTAAACATGAACGCACGCACGCACGCACGCACGCACACACCTTTGCGACGCTCATCTTCAGAAATTCCTATAAAATTCAGTAATATTCCCAGTCATAAAACAGTCATGCCCATCAGTCTAAAAACGTGACATATCATCTAGACACAGGGACGCAGTCGCTCCCTAGGATAACATGACGACATGTGGTGGGGGGCGGGGGGCCTCATCAATTATCCCACTTTGCTGTCAGGCTCCAGTCAGTAGGCCCTACAGCCTGATCAGGAAAATGCAGTACCACATGTTTTACACCCTCCCCAAAATATCCACAAAGACCATATTCATGGTTTAGTGGTGCCAACATACCCTGCACATGAGCTACAGTATAAATGACTGATTGATTATAACACCATCGACGAAAGCGATTTCAACAGGATCAAACGCAAGCAAGACGTGTTGTAAACGATTCGCCACACAAAACCAAACCAAAAAGCCAGACTTCGCTCATGCCATCGCGAAACGGTACGATCTCCGGCGCAGATGGAGGGTCCGGGCACAGGGCCAGGAGCAGCCGGGCCCCCCGTTCCCAGCCCCGGCAACAGCAAGCACGCGAAAACGACGTCACAGTCTGAGAATACTCCACTTCTGAATGACGGAGATGACGAGTGCTGGACAGCATTGGATGGGGGACCCTGAGATACGAGCACAGCTCCTGCTTCACACCGTCCGCCTTCTACTGCTAAACGCACACATCCGAGTAACACGTCAGGAAACATAGGCTGCCACTTTGACTTGGAATCAGTCTAATCAAGGGGGAAAGAAAAAAAAAAAAAAGATTCGGCTAACAGAATCATTTCCAATTCAACCTCGATGTCCTTGAGACTTCTGTTAGAGTAACTAAAATAAGCAGGTAAGAAAGCAATAAACTAAAATATTAAAAGTAATTCAGTACAGAAGAAAGATCAGGTCAGGAGAAATTATGTGCACTGTTTAAGATGGTCTTCTGAATAAGCTGAAACAGGAGGGGGAAAAAGAAGTCATAATGCTCATAACCTCAGACCACAGAGCAGAAGCTTCTTAAGACGCAGTGCTAATAATCAGTAATTAGCATCTCAAACCCCACCATCTGCTGTTCTCTTGCCGCTCGCAACTTCTGCCACAGTTCGCTTTGCACAAAACAAGACTTCCTGTGACAGCAAAGGGGCAAATGTCTGGACTCCAGTTAAACAGGAAGAGCAACGCAAACCTTTTGAAGAAGTGCCATCGAATACAATTGTGGCGGGAAATTCTGCCTTTGGTCAGCCACTCATCTTTCATGCGTTGCGTTATGGATGGCAGGTCATAACAGCATGTGTAGTATGACATTAGGTATTTGCATGACACATGGCACGTCACTCTCCTTTGGTCTGGAAGAGATGTATGAGGGGAAGGGAATAAAAAGCAATTGTTCTCCAAACACTTCAAGGGAGCATTTTGTCAAAGCGGATTTATACACAGCATTTAGATTCTCTGGATGCACAAGAGAGCAGCTTATTGGCTAACAAAGAACCGAATCTTGAATCTATCCTCTCCAGCACAAAACGAAAGTGAAGAGTGGGGATGCAAGAAATAAATATGGGAAAATATTACAAGTAGTCTCCATGTTTCTTGGAGGCTCAATCAACCTTGCGATTCACATTCCAAAGGCTGTATTATTTCAGGAAAACTCAGATGGGTCTTGCGTATGGGGAGAAAATAAAATCTCAACCAAGCTACAAAGGAAAAAATGGTAAAGAATTTACCAATTTATGTTAATGAACTGAAAAAGTTCAGTATGATCATGAGAACACTTAAGTCGAAATTTCAGGGAGCATAAATACTGTTAAGACGGGACGCTTTTTCTGAAGAAGATGGTTTTTCAAACGATGACTGAAGATCCGCACACTGAATATACAACTTTTCACACTCTACCTCTCACCATCTTCTCCAAGGCTGAACCACATTTAGCAATAAAGATAACACAAGCCTTACATTCAGCTCTTACCAAGGATTCCCTTTAAGATTTACTACCACTACTGAGCATTGCTATTTTTAGTAGCAGTTACAACCACAATATGGGTAACAGA
Source organism: Pollimyrus isidori (assembly GCA_019775955.2). Taxonomy (NCBI): domain Eukaryota; kingdom Metazoa; phylum Chordata; class Actinopteri; order Osteoglossiformes; family Mormyridae; genus Pollimyrus; species Pollimyrus isidori. The sequence continues at coordinate 3,911,556 of JABFDZ020000066.1, read as the reverse complement.
TACAAGTTTTCTCCAGCTTCATAAAGTGTGATACCTCAGCACATCTGTACCGTCTCACACATGTCAATCTGCCGCTTGGAACGAAAGGTCAGACGTTTCTGAATGGAAGCCCGCCAGTGCCTTTATATTTTGATAGATTTTCAGACATGTACTTTCCCTCCTTACCTACAAGACTCAGCAGAGGGCTGATAAGGTCTGGGGGTGAATATTCATCACAGCGCCAAACTCAACTGAACTCTCAATAGAGCGAACAGTGTTAATCTCCGTTAAAGGTGCTTCGTTAGAAAGGGCAGCTTGAAAAGGGACAGTTACTATCGAATGTAGGAAAACTAGTGAGTCAAAAACACAGATGCACAAATGTAGTCCAATTACTCCAAAGCCTGTCGTCACTTGTATTAATCTTTTATTACCTTAATGCTAGTGTGAAGATGTGTCGCGGTCTGATTAGAGCAACGTGAAACCTGCCGTCCCTTGGCCGTGCATCCCCACTAACACAGGTAACTTTCTTACCGTAGTCTTAAGACACCAACAGTCGCCCCCTACTTACCATGTCATAAACGTTCAGTATGATCGGCTCGTTTGCCATCGGGAATTTGTCCGACTCCAGATGATGTCTTCAGGGGTGGTAAAAAAACAAAAGGAAAAAAAAAACGCCCAGCTTCCCCCCCCCCACTTTTCCGTCTCAGCAGTTGAGTCGGCTTCAGCTTCTAGTCCCTCCGTCCTTCATCTAAACCCAAACAGACGTCCTCGAAATTCAAATTTCATCCGACTCGTGTTAAGCAAGAGTGTCGTCCAATTTATTTCTTAATTTAAAAAAGAAGAGAGAGCCCCAGAACGGGAGAAGCCTCCCGGAGCGCAGTCAGCGTTTCGCGGAGCAACTCGCTAGCATTAGCCCGCAAAGACATGGATTAGCCACCTGACTATCTAGCCTGCCGGCTAACGTGAGTCCGCGAGGACGGCGCTCCAGGCACGGCGGCTTTCGACAAGCGACACAGCCTCTCCCAGTACATCAAAACTTCACCCTCACAAGTTTAATAAACAAAAATGAAACCAGCGGTGCGTCTGGTTTCGCGACAGGGTGGGAGACCGTCACATTCACCCTCTCGGAATATCGGCTCTGCGCTGCTCAGTCCGCCTCAGCGCGGCTGCCTGCCCGGCTACCTCGTAGCCCGCTTGGCTACACAGCAAACACCAGTTGTTTTAACTCGGATGCGGCGTTTCCGGTTCCGCTTATATTTCATTTAGGAAAAATCGGAAATGGAAAAATGACGCCCATCTGATATTGTGGTACACGGCATTGCCTAATATTTTATTTTCAGTCTTACAGATAACAACCTTAATTATTTTTCAGGACTATCACATTAAAAAGAAAATGCCATAAAGTAAATTAACTTGTCAAGCTTCGGAATATACAAATAATTTATTTAATGTGTAATTGGAATACTCCATAAAATAACAACCCTTAGGGTAAAAATAATCATATTTCATGCCTGAAAGCATGTTTCCCAAATCTTGAAAATCAAGTTCAACATTTAATACTGGCCCACTGGGAAATGTTCTGCATCGTAGTTATCTAACGTAAACTGCAGTCATATAAATAGCCATGTCTTATACAATTAAAAATGCAGCACGTACTACGTGACTTCTTTAGGCAGACAACTGATAAGCGTCATTTGTAACATTCTGCTTATCTTTAAGGTAGGTAAATCATCACTAATAACACTTAAACGATTACATAAAAACGTAATAATACAACAACGGCTTTCCTATGGCTGGGTTGTGTCACATGGAATACAGGTAAGTCTAAACTAATATAAAAATCAACCCCCAGAAACATAAAAACTCTCCACCATTACATTTTTTTATAACCCTCGCAGATTTCCTTCCCAAAATAATACTTAGACTACATTCCATTCTTTTCAGCTGTGGTATAATATACAGGTACATGTGAGGTATAATGTAGAACGCCTGGGGTTCTCGGGCTCAAAGCTTGTTTGATTCAATTACCCCCCCCATCCTCCTTTAGTTTTGTGTTTGTATTGAAATCAGAATAGCTTAGGTTGCTCAGGGGCCAATAAATAATGCATATTTTACAATGGCTACCCCTGAAATCAGATACAGTAAAGCTTTGGGAGATTATGTTACAGAAATCCAAGCAGATTGAGCCATCCACTACTACTTGTGTAACTGAAAAAAATATTTAAAACAGATATCAAAACTAGTAAATTGATTCAAAGTTAAACATGACCATTCAGCTGAAAATTATGTATATGGATTTCATTGCATGTAATTTTGCAAAAAATGTTCAGACTTCTCACTGCTTGTTAGATCTAACCTGTTCCTTGCAATTAATCAGGAAATTCTAGCCACCAAACTCTACCGCATTAAAACCCAACACACCAACTTGGGGGGCAGTGTATGCCTGTGATCAGAAAGTCACTCGCTCAGCCTCAGCACATCTATGGCTCCTTGAGCAAGACCCTTAACCCCCAGTTCCCTAGGCACTGCTATGGGTGGTTGCCCTTACAAGCAAGCAAGTTAGGGGAGGCGCAAGGAGAATTTCCCCACAAGGATCAATAAAGTATTGATTATCATAGTAAGGCTCAGACTCCTTACATGGTCATAAGATCTACCGGTACTTGTTAACAAATCACCAAATTTATCTCACATGACACTAACTAGCTAATTATATTAGTTGGATATACACTGTATACTGTATTATTCAAAGTATACAAAAGGGCAACAAGTACACAGAATAGATGCCAAAGCCTCTCAACCTCAGGAGAAAAAGGCCCAAATTTGCTTAATAAACCAAATGTCCAAAAAAGTGATGTCTTTTATAAAGAAATGATGTAAATATTGGGGGGTACTGCATTTTGTGAATGTGTATTCAGCCCAATGAGATTTAACAATGCTGTTTAACCATTTAACCCCATGTAGTAACCAGTCCAGTTAAGCATGAGGCCCAACACATCATGTTATACACTGTCAATATGCCTGCTGTATCTGAAGGGAGCCCAACTAAGAACACAGATGGTCTCAGGGTGCCAAATGTCACTCCAGTGCTGCATTGGTTGTAGTGTTGGGCATTTCAGGTTCACAAGCTACAAATCCAGACCAGGATTTTGTTTTTACCAAACAGTTCAGCATAAGGAGTCATGGCCACAGAGTATTCAGCTGCTGGGTAGAAACAAAATCATGGTCTGGATTTGTAGC
>JABFDZ020000066.1:3895513-3908240 GCA_019775955.2 Pollimyrus isidori | reverse complement strand
CCCCCCCCCGCCCCGCCCCCCCCCCCCCCCCCCCCCCCCCCCCCCCCCCCCCCCCCCCCCCCCCCCCCCCCCCCCCCGCCAAGCTAAATTAGCAAACTGCTGCTCTTGGCAACAGCAAAAAGGTACAATAGCAATAAGGGCAGTTCCAGAATTAAAAAGGAGATGCTTTCCACTGAGAGTACCTGCATGTTGCATTTTAAAAAGTCCTTCGTGAATTGCTTTGTTCCCCCACACATCACTGCCTTTGTGAGAATGTCCTTCTGTAACACGGTAAGAATAAGGCTGCACATATAATGGCAGGAAAGCATTCATACAGGAAACCTGCTTGTGTGTGTGAGAGGGGCTGAAAGATGTAGCCGTGTCAGGCTTCTACGGGACCCATCGCGTTTGTCTCATTTCCTACACTAAGGCCTTGATGGAAATAGGCAATATGCAGGTCGCAGAACCTGAAAGGATAATAGAACAACCATGTCATATTTACTGTGGGGTCTTGTTTACCACTAGCGGGAAGAACCCATACCTTTGCCTTACTACGCTAAAAATCAGTCACACCTATGCTGCTACAATAGGAGAAAAACCATCTCCAGATTTAGTCTTCCACGTCATGGTCTACTTTCAATATATTGGAACTTCAGGTGGTTTTAAACCATTCAACCCACAAGGAATAACACCTGTGCCATCTGGAAATTCAAGCATTAATATCTCTATAGCCAAGTAACCGTGTGAGTACATTGACTCACAATTACATAAATTTTAATTCATATTTTATTAACGGCCATCTACTGTAAATCAGCTGACCCCAATGATGATGATCACAGTATACCTTAAAGGTCTCAATTGATTATTATAAAGTAGAATATTATTTTACTTGAAAATATTGATTACAACCAAGCAGATTTTGCATTAAAAAAATAGTGCAATGTGGTTTTAGTCGAAGGATTTATTAACCATTAGGACAAAATGTCATGTATCTAAGGAAGGCTTTGCCGCCACCGTGTGGTCATCTTGAGTATCTATAATTAAGAGTAATTAGTCCCCGTGTGGTATCCTCCGGTTACTCCGGTTTCCCCCCACAGTCCAAAGACATGCTGAGGCTGATTGAAGTTCCTAAATTGCCCGTAGGTGTCCATGTGTGAGTGGTTGGTGTGTAAATGTGCCCTGCGATGGGCTGGCCCCCTGTCCAGGGTTGTTCTCTGCCTTGTGCCCGTTGCTTCTGGGATAGGCTCCGGCCCCCTCGCGACCCAGTAAGAAAAGCGGGTTGGAAAATGGATGGATGAATAGTTTACCAAAGACAAACAAGATGATAACAAGGGAGTCACATCAAGCAGATACATTTTCAACCTCCACGTGTGTATAAACTAGGGATGGGGAACCGGTTCCATGGAGGGCCGGTGTGAGTGTAGGTTTTTGGGATGGCCTCTCAATCAGCCAGATGGTCTCTTTGCAGCCTACAGTGGATGTTTGTCTTGACCTGCAAATACATTAACTGTTAGGCTTTAAAAGTGATAGCTGATAGCTGAAAATCAGTTTAAAGCAGAAAATCCCATTGTGACATGTATTTATTAGCCTGTTCATGGTCACCGAGAATAAAACAAAAGCTCCTTGTGTACCAAGTAGCATTTTACAAGCATTTTTTATGGAAGATGAACATGTTCTTTTAGCCATTGGAATGCTGCAGCCTCCCTTCTCCCTATATTTTTTTTAGATCTATGTGTATATTATTACCAGAGTTGGGTAATTCAAGTCCAGAGAGTGTGCTCACCAGTGTGCATGCATGTGTCTGTGGTGGGGGGGGAGGACTCCAGAGAGTGTGCTCACCAGTGTGCATGCATGTGTCTGTGGTGGGGGGGGAGGACTCCAGAGAGCAGAGGAGAATGGTAAACGCACGACCGGAGGCAGGAATGGAAGGATCGTCCTCACTCTACAGCACATTCACATGCGTGACATCACCATGCCACTCACCCAGGAAAGGAATGCTCTGCAATGTTCAGTTTGCAACAATGCATCCCTCGCAACCTGACATGCAGAGAACAGTTACACCAAATGTATTTTAAATAGTGACTAATGCAAAAGCAGGGTATCCATTTATAGGAAGACAGTATGCAGTTAGCATTCCTTTCGGTCAGGTTCACACAGTGCGTTAATGCACACGGCTCAGGTTCACAGTGTGTTAATGCACACGGCTCAGGTTCACACAGTGCGTTAATGCACACGGCTCAGGTTCACACAGTGTGTTAATGCACACGGCTCAGGTTCACACAGTGTGTTAATGCACACGGCTCAGGTAACCTTATGCATAAACAAAATACAAACCTCTGAGTCAAGAGTGGAAGGGCTCAGTCTCTTCGAACACAGTCATGTTCAGAGGTCCATCGGCGCACTTCCAAAGGCAGACCCTCATTTTGAAACACATTCTCACCCAAAGAGATGGCAGTTGGCATACACTGCCAGTCTGGATGGGCATCATCAACATTGGTTAGGGAGTTAGGTGATTGAGAGCTAAGCAGTTACAAGAGGAAAAGGCCTTGGGGAGATGAGGCTACAAAGCCCAAGGCGGACAGGGCTACTCTGTCGTTAGTCTCTGGCTGGTTCAGACCACATCCTGCTGGGCTAAACCAGACACTGATTAACAGTTCATCCCAATCTTACCCAGAATGTCTTTCAATGCCTCATTTTTCCACACCCAGCTGGGATTACTGAATAAAGACTATTCCAGGGGCTCGTTAGGGTGTGCTTGGCCTTGCCTGAGAGGATGAGTGTAAGACTGACTAACACCCCATAAATCAGACTCCAGGATTTGCATTCATTTGCTCAATGCCACCACCTCACTGTTTAAATTGAAGCTATTATGGTACCAAACCCCACATCGGAGGTCTCAGATGTTCGTGTCCGAGTAACAAAACCTGTGTGACTGTGCAAATATATGCAAAATAACTTAAAAAAATTACATCATATTCTTAACTACATCCTATGTTTTCCAATACAAAATATGGTTGCATATCTGTAGCAATAAATACCCCCATAGCCATAATATTTTTTTAGCCCGGCCTGAATTTCCTGGCAAAAAATGGCTTATGTGCGACTTGGAGACGGCGTTGCAGAGGCAGTTTCTGGCAGTTTCATTGTGGGAGCTGCAGAACATGGTTTCCTGGCTCCAGAACAGCAGACTCCACAAGGACCATATGAAAGGGCAGCACTGGGGCTCCCCATCACAGGTCCTGTGCACCTCAACGTAGGCGACCAGGAAGGGCCTCTGAAGGTCAGCACCACCACTGAAGCAGGCTGTAAGCTGTATGCTGCCGCAGCAATGGTCAAACCAGATGACGGGGGTGTGACTGGGTGAAGGTGACAAGCCCCAGTCATGCCAATGATCCGCGAAGACCCCAAAAACAACTTGCTGTCCCTCCTAAGAAGCAGTGAGCTGAACTCTGTCCTGGTGGAAAGGAGGAACAATCTGACCCCAGAGATATAAATGGGTTCAATGATTCAATTACAAAGAAGATATAAAAAAATCACTTTGATATAAATCAGTCTGGATACCTTTAATTAAACAGAAATCAGAGCAATATTCCAAAATTTGCATTAATCCTCAATTCAATTATTGCAGCCGTCGGTCTACAAATAGCCCTACAAAACTGCCGCTGGGCTGCAAGCTGATCTTTAAATCCATCACACAATGAGTTGCTTAGTAACACAAGAAATCCAGTCAAGGGTCATCAGAGAAATCCAGTCAAACCTATGAGTATCAGTCGGCAGCTCAGCACTTCCTGGATTCCACACCCGCTCGGCAGTGGGCCATGCGCTTCGGCACACAACCAGCAGAGGGTATCGTGGACAAGAAAGATGATGCCATTCCTTCAGAATGCTGCTTAAGCCAATGGGATGAGGACCTCTTCAGGGGGACAGCATGGCATCAAGGTCTATCTGCACTGAACTGTTGGTAAGGCCTCATCAGTGCAAATACACCAAAAACGGTGAGGAGCACAGCACAGTAGGGGAAGCAGGCACGGGGCTGCTAGTAACCAGCTGGAGGGGCAAGTCTCCTGTGCCATGAAGGTCTGGGAACACTGGCATGTAGAACGTATGCCAATCAGAAAGAGCAAAGTGGCTGTCAATCAACTCCTTGCTGATGTGCAAGTGTCTTCTCGGGCCAAGAAAGAGGGTATCACTTTCACAATGGTATACGCATCAAGACATTTTGGACAATTCTATGGCTCCAACTCTGTGGGAAAAGTTTAGGTATTGCCCTTTTCGGTTCCAGCATAACTGTACCCCGGTGCAAAAAGTGAGGTCTTTAAAGTCATGGTTGGACGAGTATGGCGTGGAAGGGGACTGGCTTGCTCTGACCTCAACCCCACCCAACACCTCTGGGATGAACTACGAAGGAGTCTGTGAGCCAGGCCTTCATACCCAACGTCAGTGCCTGAACTCAGAAATGCTTTTCTGCATAAGTGGGCAAAAAAAATCCCACAGACATACTACAAAATCTTATGGAAAGCCATCTTAGAACAGTAGTATCTGTTATAACTGCAAAGAGGGTACCAACCTCATATACATTTCATACAAACTCTTGCTTCACAATATGACATTACCAGCAAATTGTGCATGGTTTGTCATCATAACTTTTTATTTAAAACAGCAAAGCTCACCTATGAATCCATTCCTGTAGAGTCATTGTAAAGAAAATAAAGTCACGCACATAATCACCAACAATGGCAAATTACTCATATATATTGCTTTTTTAGGACATGGAAACACAGAAAGCATCCTCCCATTGTAAGTGAAGTACATACATACCATGACATATTTTACTGATCAGCATTCCAGTCTGCTGCCTGAATGATCCCCAGTGGGCTGGCAGGTGTTAGACACTCCAATGAGCCCAAAAAGGTGGGAACACTGCATCATTCCCCGAGTGGTACCATTACTGTATACCACACAAACATGAGCAAAGGCTTGCTAATATAAAGATATCTGGCCCTCATTGCATTAGAAACCATAGCAGCAAATACAAGATGTAAACCATTACCATACATTTCTCTGCTAAAATTAGCTGAAGGCAATAAAACATCATTGTAAAAAGAAACGATACTTTAAACTGATGTACATCAGAAAATACTGCTTCTGAACAGCTTCATAACACTGTTCCACATTTTAACATCTTCATATCTTGTTCTTGCAGGTACTCACCAAACCCAAGGGTTTAATTCTGTAAAAACCAGGAGACTGGCATTTCAGAAGAGCCTTCTATAAACTGAGAGGAGAGCTCTAGTGACGACGTTGCGCTGTCAGTCCTCACCATTTTATTTTGGCGTTTACTGCCAGCAAGTGGCAGGAAAGGAGAATTTGCTTTGTAGTGCAAGACTCCAGGAAGGTGGAAAATTCCTCGCATAATTAAAAATAAATGCGCATAAACTTAAGATGCAATGACAAATTAAGCTCACCCTGTACAAAATGCGACTATATGCACTGTAAACTGGACTGATAACGATAATGCCTTTGACGGCATGTAGCTATTCCATTCGATTAACCTTGGTTTAAAAAAGTTTTAAATCCTCTCGTTGTTTAAAAGACACTCCTCATGATATTCCCAAACTATGAAAGTCTGGTCCTCCTTACTCCAAAAAAAAAATCTGTAGATCTCTTTCGAAACACATACTTATAAATCAAATTTTTATTAGCCTGTCATGCAGGACTCTTTTCAAATTGAATATCAAAAACAATAAAATTTCCAATTTTTTTTTCAAATTATGACAATTAGCCTAATAAGCATAACTTGTGTGATAATGTCTCCGATTTAGTTCTCCTACGCAAATGCTGCGTTCGACAACTCGTCTATTTTCTTATTAGATATCGGATCAACTATTTACGGCGCTTTGAACAGGCCTTTAATACTGGCAGTTCAGTTTTATTAGTCAGTTTAGCTAGTTAATTTAATGTCATTGCTGGAGGGATCAAACTCGCTAACTCTAACTGCTTTTTCAGACAGACTGTTTTTTTATTTCATACGCGTTAATATTTAATTACATATGGGGGATAAAATTACATACTTACACACTAGACTGGAACTCTGAGTACATTTGGCCATTACTGACTTGGCCGACACTTTCACACGGATGAACTATACAACTCTACTAAGCGAATTAAACAGCTAGCGAATTAATACACATTAGAAAACAATCCTCACAAAACAAAATCACCTACAAATCTCAGAGCTAAGCGGTTCATGAGTAAAAGCGCAAGAGACTTCTGAAATTTGCATGGTGTTTTACTGTTTAAGAGAAAACAGTAGGATTAATTTACCATTTTAAGATAATTAGCAGACATAACGGGAAAGTCAACGACGGTAAGGCTTCCCGCCTTTTCTGAAATCCTGTCAGACGATTAATATTAATTGACGGTTAATCAATCATCCAATCAAATTTCGGATAGCGTCGCGAGACCTGGCGGGTTATTCCGCACGGCAGCGTTTAAAAACATCCTTACCTCACACTAAAAGTTAACCCAAAGCTTAACAGTTGTGCTTTTGTGGTTTAAACCGTTTTGTAACACGCTGTTTTTTTTAAACATCCGACAAGATTTTATTGCACAATGTTAACTGGAATGACAACGTAAAATGCTCTCCTATTTCTATGTAGGGACAAAATACTGAGTGTGTCACAATCACTAAACCTGTGCAGCAGAGGCTCACGGTTGAAAATAAATGTGTATAATATTACTATTGACCAATTGTTCTCGAACAATGTCAAACGTCTTAATTTAAAAAGTGCTTGTGCAACTACGGTTAGTGACTAATTTTGACCTATATTGCGTGCACACGCAGGAACCGGCAGCGGCGGGCGTGCACGCAGAGTCCCGGCCGGAGTCTCCGCGCTGGGGGGGCGTCAGAGGAAAGGACCACATCTCTCCCCGGCCCTGCGCTTTAGGGGCGTGTCTGATTGGTATAACCGGCCAGCTACGCACAGAGCCGCAGCGGATCGGGACTCCTGGGGGGGAAGAGGCAGAGGTAGTCATGTCGGGGAGCGGGAGTATGTGCCCGACGGAGGCGCAGAACGGGGGGTCCTGCGGCGGCGCCAGGGATCCACGTGTTACCGGTCGGGCCGTCGGCAACAAAGTCACTGTGGTGCTCGGAGCTCAGTGGGGCGACGAGGGCAAGGGGAAAGTCGTGGACCTGCTGGCCCAGGACGCCGATATCGTTTGCCGATGTCAGGTAAGCAGAGGGTAGCGGCAAACCGGCATCTCGTTCGCTGGCTAGCCCAGCATAAGCTAAGCAGCGCGCCGCGGCGATGCGTGACGCCTTGCGTGGTATTAAACCGGTACTGGGGCTGGCGGACAGCGTCCGGAACAAGTGTCTGGCTAGCCGGGTGGGGAAGTCGGCGGGTCTGACCTGGATCCAATGACACGGCGTGCAGTAGGCAGATCCGATTAGTCGGGACAATCGCGCGACTGGAAAGCGGCAGGGTGGGGTGCCGGAGGTGTTTCAGTGGGGAGCTAGCCTGCCCCGCGTCCCGCGACTCGGCTAGCTAACAGTTTAGCTAGCTGGCTGGGTAAAATCCAAGATGTCACTTTGGAGCAGCAAAATGCACGGCGAGCCGGCGGTAAATTGTTAATGTCACCTTGAGCTCCGCCGCGGTGCTTTTCGCCGCTCCCTCCGTGTGATCGTGAGCATTTTATTTAATGCTGCGGCATGGTGACTCTGACACTGGAGAATAGGTGATTTTTTTTATTAGTCACAGCAAAACTCATTTTGTGGAATTCTCTCTGGTCTTGTATCATAGCTGGATGCGTTACAACAGGGACGTTAAGTGCTGTTCGAGCCGTGAATGACACGGCCAGTTGCAATTCCCACGACCAAATAAAAAATTGACACGAAGGTTGCTTTCCGGGAAGGATAGACATGTAAAGTCGCGTTTATATGTGTTAATAGTCTTATTACTAATAAGTATAGCTATACGTTTAGTTTTTATAAATAACACCCCTTCATAAGCGATATACTATCTAAAGCCACTCGTTTTCCGTGACGGGGGAATCAATTGTTTTCAATGCAGTTCTGACTTCCATTTATAAAATCTTATCAGAAACATGTTCTTAAATCAGATTAAAAGGGTAGATGTTTTTCCCCTGCTCCTGCTTGGAGATGTATGTTTGTTTGTCCAGGTTTATTCCTGCTTAGTCCTGCTGTGGTTGACCTTGTATGGGGGCTAAACTTTTTACTTTTCCCACACAACCAGCTCTGAAATAATTTCCACTCTCTGGGGACTAGTGAAGTATACCTATCTGACTAATTACCACTGAACTTGGGAGTCTGTTTGTCTCCTGCCAAGTGAAGATATCATGAATTTAGTCATCTTTCAGGGAAACACTAGCAGCATTCCGGGCTAGTGTCACACCAGCAGTGACTTCTTGAGCCAAACGTACACGAGGAATTAGATAAGACCTTGTTACACTTAAGATTTTTTTTTTCCCTCCTGCAGAACACTCGACTGTGATTTTCGTAATGACAGCTTGTAAAATAGGACCTCCGGGCCCTACAGCTAACAGCTGAACGGTGTTGTCAGATTCTGGGGAGGTATGTAGGGGACGGCTTTCCTTTCTTCTACTTAGACCCAGTTACCTGTTGCGAGGAATCGAAACTCGAGTGTGGAACTCGCAAGACAGCCAAGGATGGCAGTCACCCTGGCCTCAATCTGCCGGCACTGGGCCGGCCATGTGGTGGGTTTATTTTGGCTCTGACTTCCTCTCCATTTCATCCCAGGTTTAAGGGCAGCAGAAGACTGAAGACGATGCATGTCAGTGTTGCGCGTTTCACAAAGGGCTGGGGTCACTGTTTCCTAGCGATGCACCCACTGCATTTTCCATGGCCCGTCCCAGTCGTCAGTTTAACTTTATCTGTCTTAAACCAGACCTGCCCGTACAGATTCTGATTTTCTTCATTTAATATTAGATAGCAGACTGAACATTTTTTTTAACTCTTCTGAAGAGTTGCCTCCAAGTGTTGATTTGAAATAGGCTCTAAGTATTTTTGGGGTGCTCTGCAGACAAGTTCTCGTTCACATATTGTATATATTGCAAATTTACAGTCTTTGTCCTGCACTGTGACGCATCTCCAGACCACGCATCTCCAGACCACGCCCCTCCCCAGTGTCACCCGTTCCGGACACTGTCTTTCGCTTCATTTTTTTTTTTAAATAAAGGCATTCATCCTAAGATGAATAGGCCAGTCTCTCCCAGGGTGTTGTCTGCAGGTTACCTGCTTATCCAGTGCTTCACCACCCCTACAATTTGTGTTTACCTTTGACTAAGGCTGAGTGGTATATAGAATTTTCACGGTATATCAATATATTTTTAAAACGAGGTATAGGGTAATAATATCCTTTATATCAATATGCTTTTATTGTGCGCTAAAATTAGGGCTCTATTAAAGGTTTGTAAGAGAAACCAATAAGATTCCTTCCTGGTTGTAAACAGTGTGAGATCTTCTGTCGTGACGTTGCAGAACATCCCAGAATGTGGAGAGACGAATCGAACCAACATCTCACAGGGAGGCTGAAGAAAAGCAAAGAATCGTCACTTGTTTCATTTCTTTTTTTAAACATTGATGGCTCGAAGGTTAAAAATATAGCTTCCGATATTTGGTTGATTTTGTTGGAGTCAACTTGAAATGAGGGTCTTTCTCGATATTAAGCGCACTTTAAGTTGTCGATCAGAGTTCTGTTTTTAGAGCCATTTGCAAAATAGGATTTGGGTTAAAATTTTGTCGATTCTTTCTTCATAAACGTTCACCTTCTGTTTGAAGAGCAATGTCATAAACCTAAAGAATTGCTGCTGCCTGACGTTGTGGAGTGAAAGCCAACCCACATACAGGCGTAATATATTTCTGGCTACCCATGCAAACTTTTGGCCCTTCCGTCGTATAGGTTCTGGGAGCAGTGTTGCGGTTTACGTCAGGACCCTGTTAACTGGTGACAGAGGCATTCACGCACCAGTACCAATCCTCGCGGATGTGTGTTGATGGCAGATTCCTCGATTTGTGGAAAAGTGAAAAAATTGTAGATATTTGGAATTTTCCTTGCACAAACCTTTGGTTACTTTAAAATGTATATCTGAAGAGCAATCTTTTTTTCTTAAGGTGTGAATTCACGTGCAGCTACCTCACCTTTACGGCTGCATGAATGTATGTCATATTTTACAAACGGGTTGGACGAGTTCTTTTCTTCGTTAGTGTACAGTACATCTTATTATTTTGCATGGCTCTCCAAGCTTGTTGAAATCCGTCTTCTGCAGAAATAAGTGAGTGAGCGCGTGCTCCGTGACATGCCACCAGTCAACAGGAACACCAATTAACGCAATACAGCGCTGCAATGTTTTGCACGCTAAAACTTTGTTTCACTTTTTCTCGTAGAACTGTTGCAATCTCCGAACATCCCGGCATCACGTGACGAGCACTTGCCGGCTTGTTCTGTCTGTTAATAGTGTTAAGCGTCGCACTTGTACCTGGGCATTCATAGAAAGCTCAGCTTAGTGCACTTATGTCTGAAAAACCCTCTGCAGCATATCTGTTTGCAATGTGCTGTTTGCCTGACTTGTACGTCGCTTTGGACTAAAGCGGCTGCAAAATAAAAGTGAATGTGTCGCTGTGTCGTGATTGTATTGTGGGTATGATTACAGCCGGGTACAATAAAATAACACCCTACACTGGTTGGGGCAAAGAGTTAGTTGGTGTACTACTTGATTGGCTCATAAAATTGGCCATATTTAGACTGATTGGCAAACTGCCAGACAGCATCGATCAAGGGAAAAAATCAGCCATTTCTGGTCACTATTCAGTTGATTGGTGCATCCATACTGTTTATAGACCAGTGCAGTGTAGGTCCCACTGGTGCATCCATCGAACAGTTGATTGGTGTTGATTGGTGATTGCAGTTGATTGGTGCATCCATACTGTTTATAGACCAGTGCAGTGTAGGTCCCACTGCAACCCTGGCCTGGATGAGTGGTTTGAAGTTGGATGGATATTACAAAATGAAACCTTATTGTATATTAAAGGATGTGAATTGTATATTTCCAAATCTGATAATCTGTAGGAGAAAATCAGGAGGAGGCCGAACTGGGTGTCAGCAGTATCAATATTAATGGCATCGCCCTTCTGCCTGTAGAGGCACACATCTGTCAGGCTTTGCAGGTGAATTTGGGTAACGGCCAATCAGCTTTTGTGGTTCGCCATACATTTATAGCTATGATTTTGTGTGTAAATTTATTCAAGTGGCGCAGAAAGGGATAGATTACCCCGTAGTCCTTAGCGTATCCCAGGCGGTCTTGGCTTTGTACTCATATTTGCATATTTTGAGTACAACAGTAGGACTAAATACGATCCGACGAGACGAGATTCTCCTCGTGGAGCCAGACTGTTGTTCATGAGACCGTCCCCTGATCCTCTAACAGTCACTTGGAGCAATAGTTGTGGTGTCAGCTTCCATGAGTGGGGTGAGTTTGTGTTTCCCGTTTACAGCTGATTTGACCGAGTTTGCAGAGTCACTTGGGGCACAATGGAGTTGTCCTGGCTCCTGCACCGACGAAGTTTGGAACTGGAATCCCGTGGGCGTGTACGGGAAGGCCGCTGCTCTAGTCTAACAACTATGCTTTTGCATATACAAAACACCTCCACATAAAGTACTATTTGATTACTGTCCCTCTGTTAACGTTTGGCCTTATAAATGAAACCCAATGCCCTTTGCAGGTGAAGAGGAAGGTGGGTTTATTTACATGCCGCTTCAGCATCGACGCGCAGAAACGAATAGTTTCAGAGACGCGTTATTCCACACGTGGCCTGGACCTTTTTGAGAAGACCTTAAGGGCTCTGGTACCCAGAGGCTCCAGCTACATCTCCAATCGTGACAGGACAGCGGACAGTTTAAAGCTGTATTTGAATGGGTGCAATCGCTGCTGAAGCAGTAGATGTTTCGACCATCAAGCGATTTTCATCAGATCATTGCTATGAAGTTGTCCTGTGAATTAAATTGCTCGTAGTTTGTGTTGTTTCTGGTTATCGCTGGACACGGTGTAGGATGTTTGAAGAGGCTCTGTGCACTTCACTTGATTGGGCTGCCATATCGAGTAGCCCTTTCACAGTAAACCCAGAGGGGCGCCTGTAGGATATCTCTCCACAGCGAGCCTGACAGCACACTGGACATCTCTCGAGGGTGACTCACTGAGCCGTGTATCTGGGCTCACTTAGTCTTCCCTGTCCTGTCATCACACCCACCTCCTGGCGGACCTCAGAGCACCACCCCCCCAACACAATGACTTTGCAGAATTATAGCAATCGGGGAGGTAGGTGGCATAATTCCAGTGGGAGTATTATGAATGGTGACTTAAGACCGTGAGCAGAACATCGAACTCAACATTCAGCGCGACGAGGTTTTAGGCTGGAACAAAACCTCTGGGGGATGAAACGGCACTTAATAAAAGCTGAATCCCAGCATCTTAGGAAAAAAAAGGGCTGTTCTGGGCTGGGAAATGTGGGTCCTTTCCGAGTCAAACTGAGGACACGGAAGGGTGAATCAACAGAGACTGTTCAAGTTTAAATGCCAGGAGCTCTGCTTCACGTGCACAAGCAGGTGTCAAAATGAAACATTTCCATCAGTTGGGCGCCCCCCCCCCCCCCCGGGGGGGCGCGCGGGCGAGCGCGCCGACGCCAGCAGTATGGAGGGACCCACCGCCGGGGCGG